>CAJTBH020000039.1:0-43546 GCA_910574055.2 Azolla filiculoides
TAACAGCAGTTGACTGCGCCATTTTATTTTGGTTTTCTGTGCCTACACTTTTATTATTTGCCATCAGTGGACTGGAGGATGAAGACCAAGGTGGGCTAAGAAACCTTTGAATAGTTTTACTGAAGCTTTAGAAGCGTTTAGAACAGCCATATCTTTCATATCCTTTCTATTTATTGACTGGTTCAACTGGAATCCGGACGTCTTTCCCTCTTATCAAGCCAGCTTGGGCTACATTTGGGCTTTATTTTTGTTTACGTACCGTTAAGAATCTCGTTAAAGACGCAAAAAGCGACAGTTAAAAATCAACTGAATAAACCTACAGAATCCCCTACTTTACATTGGATATTTCAGAGCCAGTGCCTTGGGCTGGTTCCCCGACTTGTTAGGGAAGCTCCTCTGAAAGAGGCAGCAACTGGCGTATGTTTTCAAGGGATACTTTTTCTGATTACACAAGGAGTTCATAGGATTCTGAACTTGACAGAGGAAGGTTGTCGAATTTTCCAATTCCTACCTACAGCTTGTCAAAAGTATTATTTATTTTCTTAGTTTTCAAATCTCTAATTCACTATTGCATAGTCTTGTATTTTCATAAGTGATTGAGAAGTTCAAATTAAACGAAGTAGGGGACATTGTTGTCTAACTAGCTTTTCTTATACAATCAGAAAGCTGGAACTTTGACGTGCATGATTTATATTTTCATGGCTACTGGGTTTTAAAAAAAAATAGTTCTGAATTGCCTGTAAATGTAGTTGATTTATGCTACTTATTTAAGTGCGGAATGTGGGATAGAGATAATTGCATATTAAAATCTGAAGATGAAATAAACAGTAAATATTCAGTACCAGTCAGCAATCAGCAATAAAATCCTTTTGGTGTAAGTTTTTATTACTAAATTTTGTACTTCATTTACCTACATTAGTTCATAAATACCTGGTAATTAAACAGCAGAATACACACAGTAAGTATTGCGTCCTTGAGCCTTTTACTGATAAAGTGCTTGGTCTGGTGCGGCAATCATGTCTTCTTATAAAGCCCAAATGGTAGGAATCATACTAACAATACCAATACTCAATGTTACTTGACCACTAACAGATTATCGTTGATGAGAGATGGCTATTCTGGCTATTTGGGCTTGAATTTTTTGAGAGATATGAATTGCTCCCTCTAAATCTGTATTAGGTAGTAGGATGGCAAATTCTTCACTACCATAACGGGCTACCAAATCCGCAGAAACTTTGCAACTTTGTAACATTGCAACTACTACTTGACGCAAACATTCATCACCTGCTTGATGTCCATAGTAATCATTGTAGGATTTGAAAAAATCTATATCACTAAGTAACAATGCCAAAGGTAATTGTTCCCTTTACAATCGTAGCTACTCATTAGTCAGCGATTCATCAAAACACCTGTGATTGGCAATTTGTGTTAATCCATCTAGATTAGCTAATCGTAATAACTCCTTATTTGCTTGTTTCAAAGCTTCTTCTGTTTGCTTACGGCCAATAAGTCCACTCAATTCCAAAGCAACTGCATTTACCAACTCCACAAGTTCTGGATTATGAGGTAAAGGCGATAGCTTAAAAAAGCACATCACCGCAAGTATATTTCCTTCTATATTAATTGGTACTGCAAATACAGTTTTTAAACCGGCATCCTCCACCAATTCAACCCTTGAAAAAGAATCTCGCTGCACCAGAGAAGCATCCTGAATCCATTCCGGTTGCTGAGTTTTCCAAACTCGTCCTATTAGTTGAACTCCAGCTGCAAAACTGTACTGTTAACTGGCTCGATGAAACCGTCTTCACGCTTGATCAAAACAATCATAGTAAGCTTGATATAATTCCAATCTTGTACCATCTGAATTAGTCATCCAAGCCTCACGATATTCCCAATCAATCATCCGAAAACTTCACTCAATACAACCTCTATGGGATGATGTAAATTGGGAGCTTGACTAACTAAATTAATCGTTGTTAGTAACAACTTCAGTTTGGACTCAACTTGCTTGCATCCCTCAATTTACCTCGTTAAATCCTGATTATGTTCATAAAGTTACTGGCGTTTTATAACAATAGTTAGTTGATGCTGAACTCTAATTAATACATCCTCTGCTTGAAAAGGTTTAGTAATATAGTCAACACCTCATCTAACCTTAGTATTGGATAAATAGCCCATGAAAAAATGTGATTAAGTTGATATCACATTCCTAATGCTCTCAACACTATTTATTATGTAAGTTACACGATAAATATCTTATGTAATAAGCTAAATTATACATAAACTTTCCACTTCCTTTTGTTGTGAATAATGGTAAAAAATAAAAATACCATGCTTTCTGATGAAAGACATGGTAGTGGAATCGAAAATATGACTTAACAATACTATTGAGTTAGTTTTAAAAAACTTGATGCTATTTCAGCACAGCCCTTAATTGTCTCAGCACCCTACCAGCTTCCAGAAAGTTTTCGTTTTTTGATAGCTGTTTGAGAGTTTCTGGACTACTTTCTCGGACAATCTGGTTGTAACCATTGATGGCAGCATTTAACCTATTAATATCCATATTAGCCGTGTTAATATTAACATTCTCCACAGGATCTGCTTGGGAAATTACAGAAGTAGCTTTTAGAACTTTAAGACTTGCCACTAAATTGCCTGTTGTTACTTGAGCAGTAGGAAGACCAGAAGTTGCTGCTCTTCGCGAGAGACAAAGACCATATAGAGTCTTTACCAGTTGCTGTAAAATATGTGAGGAAGCGCCTAAATTCACAAAAATGGTTCTGATTTGAGTAGCCCCATCATCAGCACCATTTTGGGTCAAAATAAATGGTGCTGATGATAATAAGATTAGTTTTACTAAATTAGCTGGGGTTGTTTGTCTTGAATAATTGCTTCACTTTTTTGAGGAATAACTAGATTTTTTTCTATTTGCACTTCTGATGCTAATTTTTCTGTATCAGGCAAATGAAGATGCTTCAGCCGTTGGGCTATAACTCAATTCATTACTTTGATGCTCAGTGACAAATTTTTCATTAGCAGATGCGGTTTACTGAAAAGTAGCTGTAGCTACAAAAAGAAAACTTAGGAGGGTTGCTCCTGTAAACTGCACCCAATTAGGACTTATAGTAGTTAAAAATTTTATATTTGTCAAAATCTGCTCTCCTCACAAATCATGATTTTCTATAGTAAAGATTACAAAATTCATACCGAGACTTTACGGGTAAACACTAAAAATCATTCCTTGGATAGATTTATCGCATTTCGTAACTAAATAAATGTAAGTTAAGGGTTGATCACCTATATATAGCCCTGCGATTTGTATTTATGTATCCCTTATAGAAGACAAAGCCATATTCTTTATTGAGTCAGGGAATAGGCAACAAGAAACAAAACACATCTCCATCAGATGTGTACGCAATTTTGTAAGCGCAAAGCGCAGGCTAAGCCAACAAAAATCAGATATAAGTCCTATATTTGTGGGAGATGTATAATGTAATTCAGTATTAGATGGTATTTATTCTAACTAACGAAATAGAATACATACGATTGTATGTATAGTTTTGCAAAAACTGCCCCATAAGCAATTTTTGAGTTATTTGTTAATATAACATTTCCTTGCATAAGTGGATTTCTTAACGCCGACTTAGTTAACTGTTATTCAGAACGTCAAACATAGCTATGATAAATAGATTTTTCCTACAAAAAAATTGGATTCTCATTCACCAAAAATTAACACCTTATTTATTCTTATTACCTGCTTTAATCATTGTAAGCTTAACAGTCTTTTGGCCGGCAATACAAGCATTTTACCTCAGCTTTACCAGCTATCAAGAAATCGGAGAACCTACTAAATTAATAGGATTTGATAACTTTTTCCGGTTGTGGAAAGATGCTGTTTTTTGGAAAACCCTAGAAAACACTATTCTATATCTTATAGGAGTTGTACCAATTTTAGTAATTGCTCCTTTAATTTTGGCAATTTTGGTAAATCAAAAATTGCGGGGTATGAATTGGTTTAGAACTGCATATTATACTCCTGTAGTGATTTCAATGATAGTAGCAGGAATAGCTTGGAAATGGTTGTATGCAGAGAAGGGTTTACTAAATCAATTTTTTAAAAATTTAGGAATATTTCCTGAAGGAATTCCTTGGTTAAGCAGTCCTGAAAAAATCTTAGGAATTGTCCCCATTTCACTTGCCAGCGTCATGGCTGTAACTATTTGGAAGGGTTTAGGATATTACATGGTAATTTATTTAGCAGGGTTGCAATCTATTCCTCCTGATGTTTATGAAGCGGCAGCAATTGATGGCTCAGATGGTATTCGTAAACATTTAGATATTACCATACCTTTAATGCAGCCTTATTTAGCTTTGGTAGCTGTAATTTCTGCTATTTCTGCTACTAAAGTTTTTGAAGAAGTTTATATTATGACTGGAGGCGGTCCACTCAATAGTTCTAAAACAATCGTTTACTATTTGTATGAGCAAGCATTTATTAATTTAGAATTTAGCTATGCTTGTACAATTGGTTTGGTGCTATTTTTAATAATCTTAGGATTATCAGTTTTGCGATTAGTCATAAATCAGCAAGGGGATAATAATCTGAGTTAGCAAGTAATGAAATACCTTGAATTAAAGGACAGGTTAATTACTGTGCAGTATTAAGAGATTCAGATAAATCTAAATTACTGGCAATTTTGCTAGCTTTAAACTATGAGTGGTAGGGGAATTCCCAATCCCCCAGTTTTCCCCGCCCTGTACAAGAGCCTCTTTCGTAAGCATAAATTTGTGGTAAGGGTACAAAAACTTGGTTAGAGAACTTAACGCCAAAGAATATCCACTTTAGGGTGGAGAGCGTCAAGAAAACTTCCTATTAACTCTTATGAGTATAATTTTCCATATACCTTTAGAAAGATATTTGATATTTTTAGCTGATAAAGAGCTAAAAAAAAGCTGTTGTTATTAGAAAACTCAAGATATCAAGACGTTAATCGTTGTAACTCCCATTCTTTAGGTATAACATGAGAATATGTTTATCACAAGCTTTTACTAGCGCCTTTAGCGCCAGTTTTTTTTATGGACATTCAATTAATCAACATCGGTTTTGGCAACATCGTATCCGCCAATCGAGTAGTTGCCATTGTCAGTCCAGAATCTGCCCCAATTAAGCGCATCATTACTGATGCTAGGGACAGAGGCCAACTGATTGATGCAACTTATGGTCGTCGGACTAGGGCTGTAATTATAACTGATTCCAGTCATGTAGTTTTATCAGCGATTCAGCCGGAAACGGTAGCAAATCGCTTTATTATTTCCCGCGATCATCAGACGGCAGATAATTAATTAGATGTGGGTCTATAAACCCTCCTATTTGTTATGTATCGGCCGTAGCATATGAAATAGACAAGTGTTCTGTCACTAGTGCTACAAGTTTCTAATTTCTGAGTGCCTGGTTGCGCTGGCAACTAATACAAGACTGATGAATAGTGTCTACTGATTAATTCACAAGTTGAACGGATAATGCAAGTTTTACCCTTACCTAGTGGTGCTACTACGAAAGAAAGCCCGTCTCTGGGCAAGCTGATTGTTTTGACTGGCCCTAGTGGAGTCGGCAAAGGAACTTTGATGCAAAAGCTGCTTCAACGTCATCCAGAACTGTATTATTCAGTATCTGTAACGACTCGTTCTCCCCGGACAGGAGAAGTAAACGGCAAAAACTATTACTTTATCAGCTGCAGCAAGTTTGAACAATTAGTTGCGCAAGGGGAATTCTTGGAATGGGCAGAATTTGCTGGTAACTATTACGGTACACCCCGTGCAGCAGTGCTTGACCACATTCAGTCTGGTCAGTTGGTGGTGCTAGAAATTGAACTGGAAGGGGCAAGACAAATTCGTGCTTCCTTTCCTAGCGCCCTCAGTATTTTTATACTACCGCCGTCATCTTCGGAACTGGAGAAACGGATACGTGGACGGGGGCAAGATTCTGATGAAGCGATCGCTTGCCGTCTGCACCGCGCTCAAGAGGAAATACAAGCCGCACATGAATTTGATATTCAAATCGTGAATGACGATTTTGACGCTGCTTTAAACGAAATTGAAACAGTCCTATTTGGATAATTAGCAGTTGAATTTGGTAATAGGTAATGGGTAATTGTCAGTTGCTGCAATTACCCGTTGCCTATTACCCATTACCACACATGAAATTAACCTATTAAACCTTGGATTATGCCCAAATTGCTAGTCAAAAAGTAAGCAACTACAGCACCACCAATACCACCGATTAAGAAAGCACTAGCGAAGTTATTCCAGCTTTCTTTGGAGTTAAAAGCGTCTACTGGAGGATTGGGTACAGTCACACTGGGAAGAGCTTTAGCTGGATTGCTATTGGAATACAGGGATAGGCAAGCTGTAAGAATTACAACCAAGCCAATGCTACCCAGCAAACCAGCTAAGTTAGCATTGGGAGCATCGCGCAGGGGACCTAATTTAGAAAAAGGTCCAAACAGTAAGTAACCGTGAGCCATACCTACTTCTAACCCACGTCTCAAAGGAGTTAGACCAGGACGATAAGCAGGCAAGTTGCCAATAAACCATTTAACCAAGGGAGAAGAATTCACTGGGGTTTCTAGATTCCCATCTTGTGGATCACGTCCAGCAGGTCTTACTGTCTCCCTATTTCTAGGATCACTGGGGAGATTCTTGGATCTATCTACTGCTTGAGCCATATTTTATCTTGCCTCTAAATTCAAAATGTTGGCATTTATTTTAGTTATCAGTAAACAGTTATCAGCTATGGGATTGTTTACTGTTCACTGTTTACTGATGTCAATCCCGTTTTTCCCCTATGGTAGAGGGTGGAAAAGTAAGTCAGGGAAAAAGCGGTTAAATTCGATCAAAATGCCTGCTGTGATTGTCAGCCAGATAGTAGCTGCCACAGGTGCTGTGGAAATAAACTTGATCAAATAGGATGATTGATCGCTTTTGTCAGCCATGAATTTAGTCTCCAAGAACAATTGAATGAGAACAGATGAATTAGCGTGGCGAAATGGGAATTTCTGAATCCTTAGCTGTTAATTCACCAGAGAGAAGTTCTTTGATTGCTGCTGCTGGCCAAGCAAATCCAGTGCTGATAATGGGTAGTGCTAGACCCAAATCAATTTGGATTTCTTTTTGCTCAGTATCAGATTCCTTTTTGATCGCTTGTAGATAAGCACGACCAACCCAACCAATCCAACCAGCAATGTAAAGGAAGAGAATGCTAGGGATCAAGAAATCACCAGCGCGGTCAAGACGACCATCAACAATCAAGTGAGGATACCCTTCAGGTCCACAGAGTGCCTGAGAATAACGATCAAACCGCTTTTTACCAGATTCTGGGTCAGCAGTGGTATTGCGGGCATTTTCGGCTAGTGCTTGAAATGCGGGAGAGTCTTTACAAGGTACAAGGTTAGCTCCCAGAGCTTGTGCTTGAGGAGCAAAATTGAACCAAAGACCAATCGCTAAAATCAAAGCAAACAATCGTCGCATGGAGTTGTTTCCTTTTATTACAAAACAAGAAGTTATTTGTACAAAACGAAGCGGCTTGTACAGTGTTTAATTTGGATAACTAGCAAGTCATCATACTCTTGGCGGGTAATCGAGTAAAGTTTAAGTAAATAAAAGTTAAAGCTTCTCAACCAAAAGTGAGGATTGGGGATTGGGGACTGGGGAATATAGGGAAGTGATTTTCCTAATGACCCATACCCGAGACCCCATACCCCATACCCAATTACCAATACCTATGACAACCGTTTTAGCTATCGAAACCAGTTGTGATGAAACTGCTGTGGCAATTGTGAACAATCGTCAAGTGTGTAGCAGTATCATAGCCTCGCAAATTCCTGTCCATCAACAATATGGAGGGGTAGTCCCGGAGGTAGCATCACGCCAACACTTAGAAACTCTTAATCAACAGATAGCGCAAGCTATGGATGAAAGCTCTATGGGTTGGGAACAAATTGATGCGATTGCCGCCACTTGTGCGCCAGGACTGGTAGGAGCGTTGTTAGTAGGTTTGACATCTGCCAAAACTCTAGCGATGGTTCATAAGAAGCCTTTTTTGGGAGTTCATCACCTGGAAGGACATATTTACGCAACTTACTTGGCGCAGCCTACTTTATATCCCCCATTTCTTAGCTTACTCGTTTCAGGTGGACATACAAGCTTGATTTATGTAAAAGATTGTGGTAAATACGAAACTCTAGGAGAAACCCGTGATGATGCGGCCGGGGAAGCTTATGATAAGGTAGCACGGTTATTAAAGCTTGGTTATCCGGGTGGACCAATCATTGATAAATTAGCACAAACAGGCGATACCCACGCATTTGCGCTACCAGAAGGAAAAATTTCTCTACCAGGTGGGGGTTATCATCGCTATGATGCTAGTTTCAGCGGATTAAAGACTGCGGTGTTACGGTTAGTGCAGCAATTTGAGAAACATGGTAGAGAACTGCCAATAGCTGATATTGCGGCCAGTTTTCAGGAAACCATAGCCAAAGCTTTAACCAAAAGAGCGATCACCTGCGCCCGTGATTATAAACTAGATACGATCGCCGTAGGTGGTGGCGTAGCAGCCAACACTGGACTAAGAAAGCACCTACAAGCAGCAGCTGGGGAGCATAACATCAGAGCCCTCTTCCCCCCCTTAAAATATTGTACAGACAACGCCGCTATGATAGGCTGTGCAGCGGCTGATCATCTAGCCCGTGGACATACATCACCTCTAACCTTGGGCGTGAACTCTCGGCTATCCCTAAGTCAAGTTATGCAATTGTATTAGAAGGCAGGGGGAGAGATCAGGGAGATGAGGGATATGGGGAAGTAATTTTCCTAATGCCCAATACCCAATAACTAATGACTAATGACTAATGACCGAATGTGATCAGCAACTGCATCTGGCTGTTCTAACATAGCTAGATGTCCACAATTAGCAATTTCAATAAAATTATCGCCAACATACTGAAAAAGCTGATGAAAACTAGCTAAATGGCGTACAAACTTAGGTTCCATCACCTTATCATCAGCACCAGCTAAAAAATAAACTGGTTGCTTAATCTGTGAAACCAATTGGGGTAAGCGGTTAACTTCTTCCTCAGTGGTAGAGTCCAAAAGTGTCCCTAGAGCTGCTTGTGGATCAGCAAGTATGAAATCCATTACTCGTTGACGCGCCCAATAACGATTTAAAGGAATTGAAACACTCGCTCTAGTAAAGAGCAAATCAATCAAAGGAAATTGGGACAACCAATGTGGGCGAACTTGTAAAAATTTCTGCCCTGCCGAGCGAAACTGCTCAAAAGCTTCTTTGAGATAAATCCCACCACCAGCATTAATACAAATGATTCCCTTAACACAATCAGGTAATTGAGCAGCAGTTGTGATAGCAATAGTACCCCCCAAAGAATGACCAATTAGCCAAACACTTGAAAGATTCAGATGTTGCAGCAGGATGATTAAATCCTGAGAGTATGCACAGGGAGAATACGGAGATTCAAGGGGATAGGTGACCACATCATGATCTGTAGTGGCAGTTAAGCTGGAAACAGTTTCTGCTCGATTAAAATCCAATTTTGAATCAGACTGGGATTGGCCAAAACCTCGCAAATCATAAGACAAGCACTGCAAATCTGCTGAAAGGCGAGAAATCACGGGTTGCCAGTATACACGGCTATTGAGCCAGCCGTGGATAAAGACTAAAGCATGGGGGCAAGACGTGGGAGCCGTCAACTCGTATGCGTGTGGAACGCCTAAGATTTCTATTATTGCCATACGTATATCGTACCGCTTGGCAGGAGGTGGTAAAGAGGACAAGGAGTCAGGAGCAGGGATCAAGGGGGAGCAACGCGATTTTGTGAGATCGGGAGGCAGGGGAGGAAGGGACTTAACTAAACACCCAAAATGCGTGTATTTCTGAGCCAGTGAGAGTTGTCACTAATTTAATGAGAATTAAAACTATTTTCTTTTTTCCCCCTGCTCCCCCTGGTGATTTGATGATAAATGATCTCATTTTCTCGCGTTGCTCCCCTACTTCTTCCCCCACACCCTTCATTGACCGAGTAACCTCTGTCGCACTCCTTCAGCAATTTTGTGACCCAGATATTCAGGTATCAAGCTTTCATTGGGTCCTAACAAGTAAAGTATGAGTCGTGTACGTCCCCGCCAAACCAACAAATTGGCATTGACCACCAGCAGGTCTTCCTGCCAGATGCCGTACATAACTTTATAAAATAATCCCGGTTGATTATCAGCTTCAATAACTAAGGCTGGAAGGTGAAAAACTGGATCAACGTAGAACTCGGTTTGTACTTGTTCTAAACCAACATTCAGGTTAAATTCTACTGCTAACATCTCTTCTACCTCAAATCGACTGCCCAAGGCTTCACGAATAGCACGACAAACATTTTCGGCGGTTTTTTCGGTTAGAGCTTTGCTCCCACGAGATACTAGAAGTTTAATAAAAACTAACATTGGTGGTCGAATCTGACCATAAAGACTCAAACCGTGAATAGTTAAACCATAAGCTGCCAGTACACCAAAGATATCGCTGAGGAGAAAAGACTGATTACGGTATGCAAAATGCAATGCGCTTTTAGTCCCCTCCGATTTCATTTCTATAACAGCCCGCCTAGTTTTATATAAGCGGTATGCCAGTCGTAAATTTTGAAGTTGTATCTCGCTGCTAACAAATTGCTCATAAAATTGTGGAAACGCTCTGTTAAAGCGTTTTAGGAGTTCCAGTGTCGAAGATTTTAAACCAGAAGTCATTGTTGGAGGTAAGACTTGCTTGCTTTGTTAAAACTAAAGCTCACAACTGTGTTATTTACTACTTTGCTCTTAACTATGGCAACAGTTAGCAGTAAAACTAGCTTTATATTTGCTTTTGTAACTAAATTTTGTAATTCATTTACGTACAGAACTCTGTATTTTCCATTTTGGCGGCTTTCTCATAGGGTTTGCCCAATAGTGAGAATAGTAGTAGAGGTTTGATATCATACCAGCTACTCGTGGCAATTATACAGAATTTCTTCTTGCCTATTTAGGTGATTTACAGAAAAAAATTACCACACAATAAATATTATTCTATCGTCCGGATCAAAGGCTGTTCGCTCTCTTAAATCGGTAAAATCATTTTGAGAAATCACCTCAATATGATACCATCACTAATTTCTTGCTCTCTAATATTGCTGGAGTATGTATGTGTTTTTGAGCCTTTATCACCCGAAAGGTCTACAAAATTGTCAGTTTGGACAAATCACAATGCCTCATAATGTAGTATCTTGATTTTAGTGGATAAACAAAGCAACCACTTTCAAAAACCCAGGAGTCAAGAGGCAGCGCATCTGGAAAAAAATCTCCCGTGCTTTAGCTGGGGGAGTAAAACTAAATGTTAAAGTTAAAAATGATTGGTGTGAGACATTCAGTAGCTGGCTGTTATTATGGCTAATCCTCAAAATGCAAAACCAAAAATCTTGAGTTAAGTGTTTAGGGATAGAGTAAAGATGGTCATTTTATGGATGAATCAACACTCTCAAAGAGTAGCAATCAATTCAGTCATGTTACCCGCACCACGTTGGCATGGGTTTTTGGAAAACTTGGTTTAGTAGTTCTGAATCTGTAGCGACAAATAAAACAACCGCATTTGGTGAGCATACGGCGGGCGATAGAGGCAAATCTGGTGCTAGTAGCGATAACATCGTTTTTAGCACTGAGCGAGATATCGACCTGTATGAACTAGAAGAACTCTGTGATGCGGTTGGTTGGTCCCGTCGTCCTCTGAGAAAAGTAAAAAAAGCCATTGAGCATAGTTTTCTCGTCGCGTCTATGTGGCAAGTGCGAGGAAATAAAAGAAGGTTGATTGGTTTTGCCCGTGCTACCTCAGATCATGCTTTTAATGCCACTATTTGGGATGTGGTAGTTCACCCAGACTTCCAGGGTCAAGGGATGGGTAAGGCATTGATGAAATATGTCCTCAAAAAACTCAGAAGTGAGGAGATTAGCAATGTTACTCTTTTTGCTGATCCCCAAGTTGTAGATTTTTACCGGACTATGGGTTTTATGCCTGACCCAGAAGGTATTAAAGGGATGTTTTGGTATCCTCAGTAATCCTTAATTTGCGAACAAAACAGGTTGCCACCATAAATTCGCTATCATGCTGAAGATGTGCTATTCTTATTTGGTTTGGCGATAAGCAGTTATCTAGCAGGATCAACTTTGTCAGGCTAAGTCAACAAAAAAACTCTTACTGAGGAAGTAATTTAATGTTTTCCAGGTAAGGGGTTGGCAATCTGCTTTAAGAATGATATAGTTAGAGAGATGCTTAAGCAAAACATGATTTTAGTTATGTGCTGCTAAACTATCAAAAGCAAAATAGTATTTCCGGGATGTAGCGCAGCTTGGTAGCGCGCCTGCTTTGGGAGCAGGATGCCGCAGGTTCAAATCCTGTCATCCCGATTGTTAATAAAAATAAGTCTTTTAATTTTGGCTAGGGCAGAACTGTGCGATTTTTCTCTATGCTATAGAAAAAATGTCAATCTTGGTTGATTTTTGATAGTGCAATGGCACATGGAACGATTGATTTAGTGATAGCGTCATCCATAATTGTGAAAAAGAATAAAATAGCATTGTTCTTAATCATTAGGAGTCCCGGATATCAATCTTGCCTTGGGAAGAAATATAATAGGCCGATACAGCATTTAGTAATGAATAGAAAGCTCAGATTAAAAACAATTAGATAAGTCTATAAGTTATTTATACATTAAATAGCTTGGTATAACTAAAACTAGTTGTTGCTGTATGAAACGCCATAAAACGCCATCATTTTCTCAGATGTCTAAGTTAATTCAATTATTGATATTGAGGTGAGGAGTAGTTATGAAATCATTAGTTCGCTGGGGCACAAGCTTAGGTTTAATAGGTAGTACGCTGCTAGGAAGTGTTACGTCTCTCAATAGTCCTGTGTTGGCCTTATCAGAACAACAAATAAAAAATAAATTGGACTCAGTACCCGTTTATTTGATTACTAATGATAAAGGTCTGCCATTGAGTCGTACCTTGCCTCCACAAAATGGGAAACAAAGCGCCTCAGTAACAGGTGTATATATGAGTCGCCAGGAAGCTTTGGCTTTTATCAAAGAATTGCAGAAAGCTAAAATTAAAGACCCAAAACTGGAAGACATGGCAAAAAAACTGCAAGTAACTGCGGTGCCTCTGGGTGTAATTTATCAACAGTTGCAACAAACCAAGGATCAATCTAATCGACTTGTGTTCGCTTTCAAACCTGTAGAGAAAGAATTAAAAGGGGCTTTAGACTTGCTACGTGCCAGCGGTCAAAAAGTAGATCAATTTAAGAGTGTACCGATCTTTGCGGTGAGATTTTCACCAGATAAAGGATATGTCCCCATTCAACTGGGTCAAAATAAACAGCAAATGATTCCTTTATTCTTGAGTAGGCAAGATGCACAAGGTTTATTAACGCAAGTGAAGCCTAAATTTCCCAAGGCAGATATTCAAGTTATTGATGTGGATGGGGTGATTAAAACTTTAAAAGATAAAGACGAGCCTTGGTTAAACCAGGTGGTTTTGGTTCCATCCCGAGAGTCAAGAGAATATATTAGGACTCTGCCTCCAAATAATAATGCGCCTAAGCCTAAAGCTTAGCCTTCTAAGTAGGGTTAAATATGATAAATCAACAGCCGGTTACTGGTTTGGAACTTTGGCAGTGGCGAAATGAAGCTATTCAGAGTGCTATCACTCATGATATATCTCCTGTAGAAGTAGATTGGCTTTTACAGGAAATAGCTGGATTAGACCGCTTGAGCCTGCGTTTGGAATCTTTCAAAGCATGGGATAAAGTCCAGACCCAGATTTCTTTGGCAGAGTTAGACCAGTTGTGGCAAAGGCGCTTACATGACCGCTTGCCGGTACAGTATATTGCTGGAGTCACACCTTGGCGAATGTTTAAACTCGCAGTATCAAGTGCAGTTTTAATTCCCAGACCAGAAACGGAGATGTTGATTGATTTGGCTGTGGCCGCTGCTGTAAGTGGCGGTGTACAATCAGGTCATTGGGCTGATTTGGGGACTGGTAGTGGTGCGATCGCACTGGGATTAGCTGAGGTATTGATAAATGCCACTATTCATGCTGTTGATTTCAGCCCAGAAGCCTTAGCGGTTGCTAAAACCAATGCTGAAAATGTGGGTTTTGGGGAACAAGTTAAATTTTATCAAAGTTCGTGGTGGGAACCGCTAGAATCTTTGAAGGGTCAGTTTAGTGGAATGGTATCAAATCCGCCATATATCCCCACTGATACCGTACTGACTTTACAGCCGGAAGTGCTTAAACATGAACCACATCTAGCTTTAGATGGTGGTGCTGATGGTTTAGATTGTATTCGTCATTTAATAGAAGTTTCCCCTGCGTATTTGCGTCCCGGTGGAGTGTGGTTGATTGAAATGATGGCAGGACAAGCAGATATAGTAAGAGAATTATTAGAAAATAAAGGTCATTATTGTAATATTTCCATTCATCGTGATTTAGCAGGAATTGAACGTTTTGCTGTGGCTTATACAACTGTCTGAATCAGGATTTAGAGCATTAAGAAGATTAACAGGACTTTATTTTCACTTGCAGATTACTGATTAAGGAATATCAGCTTGTTAAAAAATTTGTTCAGAAGTAATTACCAATCCAGGAAAAAGAGGATCTTCTAAACTATCTGTACCGCGTTTTGTTTGAGGAAGTGCATGGGTTTCTGTCAACAATAGATAAGTAGTTTTTTAATATTTATGAATGTTTCTCTAGAAGTTCTGCTAAATGCTGCAAAAGCTGGAAAACTAATCAGCTTCCCCACAGGTACGGTTCCCGCACTGGCCACCATACCTGAACAAGCAGAATTGATTTATGCTGCGAAACAACGCAGTTTAGATAAACCCTTAATTTTAATGGCTGCTAAAACTGAGGATTTATGGGACTATGTTCAAGGTAGCGATATTGAATATCACATATGGCAAGAGGTAGTGAATAGATATTGGCCTGGTGCTTTGACTTTGGTTTTACCGGCTAGTAATAAAATATCCCAAGTCATGAATCCTACTGACCCTACAACCATTGGAATTAGAGTACCAAATCATACAGTTGCTCAAACTATTTTGGCACACACTGGACCGATGGCTACAACTAGTGTCAATTTATCAGGACAACCTGCTTTACAAACTCTTGCAGAAATAGAAATGCAGTTTCCGGAAGTTTTTACTCTAGAATCTACAGAATATAAAGGATTAGGTATACCTTCTACAGTTGCTAAATGGATGGGGAATGATTGGCAAATTTTACGTCAAGGTGTGATTAAAATAATTCGTGATTAAGTGATATAACGGGGATTTAAACCCCGCTACAACACTGGGTCATTTTATGAGGTGGGGGATTTAAATCCCCAGAATTTGTGAAAAATTAGAAATTAAAGATTAAAAATTAAGTATGATGAAAAAATGACAAGATATTATTGAGCATCAAGCATCAAACTTTTTATGACAACTTTAAACGATTGGTCATATTTAGCGGCAGGAATAGCAGTCGGGAGTAGTTTAACCTGGTTTTTGAGAAAATCATCACCAACGTCGTCTGATTTAGCTCCAGTATCTTCACAGACAGAGAACTTATTACAAGATAACTTATTACAACAGGTAAAAAATACAGAACTGGCTTACCATCAAGCTAGAGAAATGAGCCAATTTAAAGCCGGTTTTTTGGCACGGACTACCCATGAATTGCGATCGCCCCTCAATGGTCTAATTGGATTACATCAGTTAATTTTGAATGATTTGTGTGAAGATCCAGCCGAAGAGAGGGAGTTTGTAGCTCAAGCCTATGAGCGATCGCTAAAATTGCTCAAAATGATTGATGAAATTCTCAGCGTGGCCAGAACCGACCAAGGCACAAACAAATTAGAAATTCACTCTATACACTTAACCCAAGTTTTACAGGAAGTTCATCAATTAACTTATATACTGGCAGCAAATCGTAATTATTCATTTACTATATCACTTCCAGAACCAGAAATTTACGTTTTAGCAGACTATCGCTGGCTACGTCAAATACTAGTTAATTTAGTAAATACTACCTTTTTGCAAATGGAAGAAGGCGGTATTTATCTTTCTGCTAGTACCGCAGCTACAAATAATTGTGTTTATATCTGGCTTGATGTCCCGAATCATGCTGTAATTTACAGTGAACCTATAGATTTAATTAAATCTGGAAAAAAGATAAATCAAGAAAATATGGAAATGTCATCAGGAATGAAGCTGTTACTTAATCAAAAATTACTAGAAGCGATGGGAGGAAAATTAGAAATTATTCCTTCTCCCATCACCAAAGAGGCAAAGCAGGATTTGACCAGATTACAAATATCTATGCCCCTAGCGATTCCTGAAGCTGAACATCACCACATGGAAGAGAATCTAGATGAGATTGATTGTATAGCACCATTGTAGTTGTACTATTAGTTTGAAAACCTATCTTTTTGTAAAATGCATGTTGGTAAGTAGTCATCAGGTAAACTCGCTCTACCTGCATTCGTGGATGACTCAAAACGGTTTCTACTAATTTAATTCCCAGTCCATTACCTTGATACTCTGGATGAATGACTACATCCCAAATTGTGGCGCGATAAATACCATCAGAATTAGCTCTAGCAAAGCCAATTAAATGCTCTCTATCCCAAACAGAAACCACTGGTTCACTATTAGCAATAGCTATGCTTAAATCCTCAACACTACGTCCCTTCGCCCAGAAAGCGGCGATATTAAATAGGTTCTGGAGTTGGTAAAGATCAATTTCTGCATGGCGTTCGCTAAAATGAATTTGAGAATTTTTCATGTATAGACACCCAAGTTTGGTAGTATCTTCGCTTCTGTTATGGCATATTTTGGGGGAAAATCCTCCAACCGTACATATATATGCAACTAAACAATTGAAAATAGTGCTTCTAGCTGTTGCGGCTCCCAAACATAAACGCTCCGGCTTGCAAACAAGACAATTTGTGGCTCAAATTAATTGTAAACAGACTCAAAATAATTGTAACCAGCTTGCAATCAACCAGTTCGGGTCAAATTAATTGCAAATAATAAATACTGCCTGCACTTGCAGTGGATATGCTTGTCTATACGAGTATTGATCTTCTGCCATATTTAATGAACCAAATACAACTTGTGACTAAAGTGGTAGTCCTGCAACTAACATTTGCTCCTGTAATTCACGCGCACGAGTTGGATCAAGTTGCCCACGAAACAGTGATTTAATTTCAGCCGGTTTAGCATTTCTTCCGCCAAGCCTCTCACTTCATAGCCATGCCTTGTGAGAGTGGGTTCCAAATCATCAATTGGCTTCGACAGAACGGACTCCAAAATCGCCGTAGTAACAGGTTGAACCGCGACTCGGTATGCAGCCTCCAAAGCTAGGGTCATAATATTGTTCAATTTGTAGTGGTATCAATAGCCGCGTGGCAAGTAATTCAATAGCTTCTGCCTCCAATATTTCACCTATGGGAGGATCAGACATACTATATTCCGATACTAGCCATTCAATATATTCTCGCTGATTACCAAGAATACCTTCCAAGGAAAACAGAGTTGCTCGATACCCAATTTCCTCCATAGTCGGACGGCGCAAATCATTTTTCAATTTGGGATGACCAGCCAGCACCACCGAGATGCCAAGTCTGGGTTTACTTCATAGGCTATGCCCTCAACCCATACTCTAGCGGAGCCATCCACTTTCCTTCGTTGCGCTTCGCGGGCAAAAGTACAAAACCGCTCCCAACTACACATCTGCCTGATTCCGCTTTTGGGCAGATTCTGCAACGAATCCTCCAGGGGAGAGTGCGCTTCTATACGGTGTCCTTGGTAGTTATAATTTAGCAAAAACTAGCGTAACCATAGGTTAGCCTCAACTTCATTTTCTGGTTCGTGAAAGTGGTAAAGGGTTTGGTAGGCTTCTTTAACTGTCCGAAACGGTCTTTCAACTTTACCTTTGGACCGAGCTGTTACTCTTCTACCATCTTTACCCGCAGGGATATGGGTAGCAAGTTTCATTCCCAAGCATTCCATCACGTTTTGAAATACATGGCTTTTAGCAATTGGTCCGTTATCCGTATAGATCATCTCAGGAATCCCTTGGAAGGGGCATCCATCCGAGGGTTTCGCTGTCATGGCATTGAATAAGAGGCGCAAGGCTGCTGTCACATCCTCTCCATAGACGCAATGATATTCCTGATAACACACACCACTACGGTCATTGACGACACTATAAAGTATCAATAGCGGATTTCCGCCGATTCTACCCACAAGGGTTGTTTGACGTCTTTTAAATCTGACGGGCTAAGGTCGAAATGCCAACATTCATTGCTGTACTCTGCCTGAAAACCTACTGCAGGTAGTTGATGGGTCATTGTGAGATGGTCATAGCCCCATGTTTTCAAATAAGGGTTGACAGTAGCTTTGGTTAACAAGCCCTTGGGTGGTTGAATTAAAGCTTGTGGTGTGTTCATCCCGAAATCTTCTAAAAGTTCAATTGCCCGTGCCGTGGAGACGTGCCGCCCTTTCTTGTTGCACGTGCGAATTTTCGTCGCTGCAATGACTTTGCAGTACATTTCCATATCTGCTTGTTTCTATATCTGCTTGTGACAAGTTCCCAGGTGTGCCACTATCTGAGCGGTTGATGGATTTGGGTCGGGATGAGTTACGCAAAGCGCGATATAGGGGATCTATTGACACGCCGTACAAATTTCCCGTTTCTTCCATGAGCTGCGGACGGTCTCGGCAATGGCTTGGTAACATATCAAGTCGATGGCGCAAGTTGGTTAAAGATTCTGATGGGATTTTCTTGCGGATCATGCTCCAAGTATGTTTACCTCATTTACTTTTGTAGCAGAAAACTGACCACAGAAATTACTTTCTCTTGCTAGTTGGGTGAAAAAGTATCACAATTCGAGATAGATTAGTTTCAAATGAGGCTCTAAAACTCACCACAGAAATTTTTGAAGGAAGTTTAGTGCTGTGGATACACGGTTATTATCTGAGGCTGAAGCTCTACTAGTAGAGTATGAGGAGTTCCTAAGAGGTAAAATGCATAGCACTTTTGATGCTTATATCCGCGTTCTCAGACAACTTCTGCTTTGGATTGTAGAATGGCCTGGGTATGGAGGAGATTTTTATCCCGAAGAGTTGACAAAAACGGCGATGGAAATTATTTATCTTGCCTATCTGGAGCAGTCAGGTTCTAGCATTGCTCATAGGGCGCGGGTTAAATCTGCTGTCAGTGGTTTTGCTCGTTGGCTGATTGAGGAGAAGGGGATTTTGCCTCGTAATCCCACCAGAGGTTTAAACATTCTACCTCAAGCACTTTTAGCTCCAAGATAATTGAGTACTGATGAACGTTATATTTTACGGAACCTGATCGAAGAAGATGGTCATCGACGTAGCCACGCTGTGTGTGCACTGGGGTACTGGGCTGGTTGTTGCGACTGGGCTGGTTGTCGCGTGAGTGATGTTTCGTGGTTAAGGATGGAGCATACCCATATTGGCCTCAAAGTTGCTTGGTTGCACGTTGGTTACAAGGGCGGTAAGGCGGGAGATATTGATCTAAATTAATGCTGCCCAACAACCTTTGAATAAATATATTTATCACGATGGACGAGATCCTGAGAGTTCTTACACTTTTACTTCTCAGCGCAGTGAGCGGCTAACTGTTGCGGGCATTCATCGCTGGTGGAAAAACATTAAAGCACAAGCAAATGTTCGACAGTGGGAACTTATCCATGATGTAACTTTTCATGATCTGTAACATGATTTTGCTCACCGAGCGCGTGAAGCCGGATGGACTTTGGAGGAGGTTGCTTATTATCTCAGTCATATCATCAAAAAGGGAACTCCAGCTATTCAAACTACGGTTCGGTATACCTAAAGTAGCCCTTGAGCAAGTGAAAGACAAGCTTACCTTGCTCAAGGGATAAATCGTCTCTTCGCCATGTTACCCAAGTTCTTTTACTATTGAGATGACTCCAAAACCTTTTGCAAATAAACAGGATGCTTATTTGCAAAAGGTTTTGAGCGACAAGTTGTCTTGTTTGCAAGCCGGAGCATTTATGTTTGCGAGCCGCAACATCTAGTAGTAAGATATAATCGAATAAGACAACCAATAGGTATTTCCGTAGTATTTCAGGAGAAAAGCATTATGTCTTTAACCGTGAAAGAACTATAAGAAATACAGATAGCATATCCAGACTATCGGATGGAATTAGTAGGTGGGAGCATCATTATTATGAGTCCGTCAGGTTATGAACCTGAAGAAGTAGGTACTCAGTTTGCAGCTTTGTTAAGAAACTGGGTCAGGCCTCGTAAACTAGGCACTGTAGTTGGTTCTAAGGTTTTAAATTACCTAATTCTGATTTGCGTGCGCTCGATGTTACTTTTGTACGTGCTGATAGACTTAAGCAATCAACAGAAGATTATGCAGAATTAGTTCCTGACTTGGTAGTTGAAGTAAAATCTAAAACTGATTCTATAGATGAACTCAGAAAAAAGATTCAAGACTTTATTAATTTACCTTCAAAAGTGGGAATTTTAATTAATCCTAAAACAAGAAGAGTAGAAGTTTCTTGTAATGGTTAAACAGTGACTTTAAAAGATGGTAATATTTTAAAACTTCCTGATTTATTACCTGGTTGGGAAGTGGCGATTCCTGAAATTTGGTCTCCTGTTTTTGAGTAGTTTTGATAATGAGAATTAGTAATTAATAAAAAACTCTTATCAATCACCCTTCGAGTTCGCCAGTGAAGTCTTGGGGGTTTCCCCCAAGACTTCACTGGCTCACCAATAAACCATCACCAATTACCAAATTTTAACTTCTCAAACTCACTCCGAATTTCTCCACTAAAGCTTCACGAACTTTATTATGCACTGCTTCTACTTCTGCATCGGTGAGAGTGTGATCGATTGAACGATAAATTAACCGAAAAGCTAAACTCCTTTGTCCTGGTGGCACATTTTCACCACGATATTCATCAAACAATTCCACAGAATCTAATAACCCTTTACCAGCTTTCGTGATCACCTTTTCAATTTCCGAAACGGTGACTTTTACAGGAGAGAAAAAGGCAATATCTCTATCACTGGCTGGATAGGTAGAAAAAGGCTGGAATTTAGGAACTAACAGTTGATCATCATCCAGGGTATTCAAGAGCACATCTAAACTTAATTGGAACACATATACGGCCTCGGGCAAACTTTTTTCCCGTCGCAATTGGGGGTGAACTTGTCCAAAAGTACCCAATCTGATTCCCCGCACCCATAAAGAGGCGGTACGTCCTGGATGCAAACGGGAATCTCGATTTTCTGGTTGAAATTCTACCTGCAAATTAAATTGACGAAATACACTTTCTAAAATGCCTTTAGCTTCAAACCAAGTCAGGGTTTGTTCCCGTCCATCACGTGACCATTTACCAAGGGTAGAATCACCACCCATGATCCCAGCCAGCATTTCAGCTTCGTCTAAACCTTCTTCTTCTCGCCAGAAAATCCGCCCAATTTCAAAACCATTCAGCATCCCATTTCCCTGTTCTATATTATATTGACAAGCGTCAATTAAACCAGCGATTAAATCAGTTCGCAGTGCTGAATATTCGGCAAATAAAGGATTTGAAAGGACTATCTGTTTATCTTCTCCTGGTTTGACTAAAGAATAATGAATTAATTCCGTCAAACCTGCTGCCCGTAAATAAGATCGTATTTTGCGGAGTAGTTCTTGATCTAAAGATAAATAACCAGCTTCTGCTTTATCCGGTAAGGTGTCGCAGAATTTATCATAACCATAAAGACGGGCAATTTCTTCAATTAAATCAATTTCTCGTTCTAGATCACGATAACGATAAGGGGGTACTGTCACCTTCCAAGTACATTCCTCATCTTTCAATAATTCACATCCCAACGCAGTGAGGATTTTTTCTACATCATCTACTTCCAGTTCTCCAGTTTCTTCTTCTGATTGAATCGGACCTAGCACTTCATTGACTCTATCTAAACGCAGTAAGATAGAATGTGACCAAGTGGAGGGATCAGGACGAGTATCAAATATTTCTTGTTGGAGAATCACACCTGACGCTAATTCATTAATTAACGATAAAGCGCGGTTATTAGCTATTTCTAATTCGGCTCGATTTACGCCTCTTTCATATCTACCAGAAGCTTCACTTCTTAATCCCAGGCTGCGGGAAGAACGACGAATGGCGACAGAATCAAATAAAGCTGCTTCTAAAATTAGACTTTGTGTACTTTCATGAACTTGTGTTTCTTCTCCACCCATTACTCCTGCTAAAGCAACTGCTTTGTTATTAGCAGTAATTAACAAATTTTGGGTTGACAAAGTGCGGGTTTGTCCATCTAAAGTTTTTAAGGTTTCTCCAGCATCAGCAAAGCGCACACCAACGGTTAAATTTTCACTACTAGCTACAGATTGTAAACGCTCTTTGTCAAAAGCGTGGAGAGGTTGTCCCCATTCTAATAAAACATAGTTGGTAATGTCTACAACATTATTAATTGGTCTGACTCCAGCGGAACGTAAACGTTGTTGTAACCACTCAGGAGATGGGGCGATTTTGATTTGTTCAATAACTGTACTGATGTAAGCCGGACAAGCTTGAGTCTCACGGATTTTTACGGTTAAATTTCCTGTATTTTGGGCAATTGTCACGTTTTCTAGTTGTGGAATAGATAATTGACCACCAGTCAAGGCTGCGACTTCCCTGGCGATCCCCACCATAGATAAAGCATCAGCACGGTTAGCTGTCGCGGTGACATTTAAAATCACATCATCTAAACCCAACAATGGACGAACATCACTACCCAGAGACAGATTTTCTTGGGTAAAAATATGAATTCCGTCTAAATCTGTGGGTAAACCCAGTTCTTTTAAGGAACAGATCATCCCGTTAGAAGGGACACCTCTAAGTTTAGCGGGTTTAATTTTTAAATCAATTTTTGGTAAATAAGTTCCTGTGGTGGCAACTGGGACATAAATATCAGCACGGACATTAGCCGCACCACAAACAATATTTAAAGTCTCATCTGCACCAATATCTACTTGACAGATGCTCAATTTATCAGCGTTGGGATGGGGTTGACGCTCAAGCACTTTCCCCACAATTACGCCATTGGACCAAGTGCGGCGATCTTCAATATCTTCTACTTCAAACCCTGCTATTGTCAAGGTTTCGGCTAATTCTTCTGGACTAAGTTTTATTTCTACTAGTTCACGCAGCCAGGTTAAAGAAATACGCATGGAGTGTGCTTGTTTTCCGATTCGTCTTTTGCTGCTCTCATTTTAGAGTGTCTGGTCAGTAATTGAAAATTTCCAGGGAATGGGGTGTAGGGGTATATTGTCAGGGAATGCATATATACTGAAAACCGTTTAAAAGTGTCATTCTGAACGTTCGCAGAGCGTCTCTGAAAGAGATAGTGAAGAATCTCCGAGATACTTCGTTGCACTACGTTACCCATGCCTTACGGCACGCTGCGCTATCAGTATGACATAAGTCCAAGTTTCACCCCTTTGCAGTATTATGAGGCCTTGAGTATTAATCAAAACTTATCTAACCGAAAAATTTCTATATATATTATTTTTCTTTGTAAATAAGTATTAAGAAATTCTTATTAAAAAAGATTGCAATCTCTTGATTTAGTTGCTAAGGTGTGTAGTGCCAACCAACTGGTGAATGCTCGGATGAAAAAGAGGTAAAACCGATGCTCTGTATCCACTCTGCCAATCAACTTGAGTTTTGACTAATCTATGGTATCAACGAGGAATTTCTGTTTTGTACAGGCAATTAAGGGGTATTGCAAAGGAGTAATAAACAGAAATATCTGGCGTAACAATCTTACTGTTCATCAATTATCTTACCTTTTGGATAGCAAAAAGCAGAGGTAAGTCCAAGAATTTGGAGGTGAAAACCGATGAATATTCAAGGCAAAGTTGCTTTAATTACAGGGGCTTCCCGTGGAATTGGTAAAGCGATCGCATTAGAATTAGCCCAGCAAGGAGTAAAGCGGCTGATATTGGTAGCACGCGATCACCATAAATTAGCCCAAGTAGCCCAAGAAATTGAGGAAATAGGCACCGAAACGATTATCATCGCCTTAGATTTAACCCAATCAGTCAACGTGAATATTGCGATCGCCCAACTGTGGCGCAACTATGGACCTGTCCATATACTTGTCAACTGTGCAGGAGTCGCATATCAAAACTCATTTCTGCAATCAAAACTTCCCCAAGTGCAAGAAGAACTCTCCGTTAACTTGTTGGGAATGTATAACCTCACGAGTCTGATAGCGCGACGTATGGTTAGTCAAAGAGAGGGAACAATTGTCAATGTTTCCAGTCTGATGGGGAAAGTAGCAGCACCAACAATGGCCACCTATTCAGCCACCAAATTTGCAATTTTAGGCTTTACTCAAGCCTTGCGTCGGGAACTAGCAGAACACAACATCCGCGTTGTCGCTTTACTTCCCACCCTCACCGACACAGATATGGTGCGCGACTTAAAACTATTTCGTGGAGTCACCCCTATGACACCCCAGCAAGTAGCCCAAGCACTCATGATCGGACTGCAAAAGGATACATCAGAAATTTTAGTCGGATGGCAATCTCATTTAGCCGTCTGGTCTCAAAACTTTGCCCCTTGGTTGCTAGAGGTAGTTTTAAAACTAGCAGCACCCAGAAAACAACCGCAAATCAGCTTAATTAAGAGTTTAACTGCGAAAATACAGCACTTTAGTAATTGGTTGTTCTCTAAAAATAAAGTTGCGTTCGTATCAGAGCGCAAGTAATCAATCACAGGATCCCCGACTTCCTAAAAAAGTTGGGGATCTAAGAGGATACATAAATGCTAATTCATACAAGGTGATTTATCACCCAGCCAGACTGGGTGAAGATAATTATTTCTTGCTTGTCAAGACGGTAGTAAACATCATTAGCATTCCACCTAGAAGAATGGCGATCGCTAATCCTCCAATCACCAAGTCTAAAGTATGATTATCTATGTTCATGCTTAATTCCACCAAAAGTTACGTGATATTTTCTAGACACTTTTAGGATTATTCGTGTTGTTGTCTTGTTTGCCAAGAAAGGTAGAAAAACAAAATAGCCAGCAAAATATAACCCACAGCCCAACTACTACCTGTTCCTCAACCCACATAACCGTATCTGCGATCTTCTACTTATAGCTGTGCATCAAACCTACCCAAGATAAAACAGCCCCTGCTAATGACCAATAGGCAGCTTGACAAAAATCTCGTTCAATAACGTAAACAGTGATAGTAGCTAAAGTCATCAGTTAAACGCCGAACTAACTTTACATAGTTCTAACCAGACTTCTTTAATAGTAAATGCAACAACATTAACTATTAAACAACTCGATAACACCCTTGTCGAGTCGCATCTGGTATTTCAATTACCCCCTGAACTCTACCAACAAATAGACAGACAAGCATGATTCAACCTACAACCCGAATTACCTGGCTCTGTCTCCAATCGAGGATTTAACAGTGAAACTAATATAGAAATCATAGCTCTACTTTAAAACCTGATTTCCTACCACTCCTGTACCCACATTTGAATAATGCACCTGCTTCTCTTCATCAACTTAGTCAATCAGAACCCACTCATCTACTTTTTAACACAGAAAGTTGGTTAGGCTTACAAGTTAAACAACCACGTTTACCAGTTGAAACTGGCTACCGTAGCTTCTGGGATTACCTAAACCTATCTATAATAAATAAGGACATATCTGACAGCGCAAATTTTAACAGCGCCATTATCAATTTCTTCCAGGATTGGACAGAAAATAATCTTCAATCAATAACTGATGAAACCATTGCTCAGTCTCGAGATAAAATAAGCAAAGGGCTGTAAGAATGGATAGATAGTAGTATATCATCTATGGATGAAGAAACTATTTCTCAAAGATTTAAGGAAGTAGTAGAGGGGTTTAAGGGATTAGCTAATCCTAGTTATGACTATGAAGATATTTTTCAAAGATTGGTCAACTTTTTTTTATAGAAGATGACTGGGCATTTATCAAAATTGAAGGTGAACCTATATTAGGTCTTACCTGCCAAGGTAAAAATGGTACATGGAATTGCTACGCTAAAGTATACTCAAAACAGCAAATAGTTTTTTACTCAATTTATCCTACTCTCGTACCTGAAAATAAACTGTTGTCTGTTTCGGAATTTATCAATATAGCTAATTGTAACGAGCTAATTGTAAACTAGTTATAGGGAATTTTGAACTAGATTTTGAACTGAGAGAATTTCGCTATCAAACTAGTTTTGATGTATCTGTTGCTATTCCCACTTTCGGACTCATCAACAACTTAGTTTATACAAACATCACCACACTGGATGAATTTTCACCAGGACTTATATCTGTAATTGATACTGATATATTACCGAACTATGGTATCGACCAGATTGAATATGTTCCTAATTATACAGAGTCGTCTTCTTTGATTGATGAGGGTATTACAGTAACAGATGTTATAGAAAAAGCAGACAAAATTCAAAACTATCCACAGTCATCAGATATAGAGGAACAGCAATTATCTCTAGCATATATTGATGACGAAAAGATTACTAATGAGAACCATCCCCTGACTTTACTTGATAAGTAAGAAGAGAAGTGTGACAATATATTTCATATATTATCAAGATTAACACCAGAAGAAATTGCTCAATCTCATGCAGTGTTCTAGATGCAAAAACCCTATCAAATGAAACAGGCTTAAGTTCTCGTTTAGCAAGTTAAAAATTAAATGATTCAGAGATTAGATGCTGATGGTGAGGAATTATTTTTACAAGCATATACTTTCTGTAAACAAAATACATTTGATACTACAATAGTCAAATTAATCCAACTTTATTCAGGATTACCAGGACAGACACGGTTACTTCTGCAACATCTCAAATCTTGGACTGACGAGTACGGGGAACCACCAGTTAATTCCCAACCTCAGACAACTATAGTCGAGTTGAAAAAACTATTTGGGAGTATTGAAGAGCGCTGTCAAGAACTTGCAGCAGGGACGTTGCAAGGTAAACAAGAAGTAGAACTATTAATTGAAATTGAAGAATTCAGAGAAGGTTTAGCTTTTTTTTGATCAAACTATCAAAAATATAGGTGAAAATCCCAATATGGGGTTAGCCTCTGACGAATCAACATTTACTACCTCTGTGGAGTTCCTATTACCATGTTTAGTACCAAAAACCTTAAATTGGAAAAGATTGACCTCCAAAATTTGTTTTCTTTTATAGATAAATGTATGTTTTTACTCTTCTTTCATGACTTCACTTCCGTAGTAACCGATTCTGACAGTTAAAGGTGCGGAATGTGGGATAAAATATAAGTTTATCTGACGGTTAAAAATTCTTTCATGACATGGACTGCCATCCACGCCGAAATACATTGTACTATCCGCGCCCGTCATTTATTTGCACGTAACCAAAAGTTATTAGTCGCGGTTTCTGGTGGACAAGATTCTTTGTGCTTAATTAAACTATTATTGGATTTACAACCAAAATGGAAGTGGAGTTTAGCTATAGCTCATTGTGATCATTGCTGGCGTGAAGATTCCCAAGCTAATGCTCACCATGTGGAAAATTTAGCACACAATTGGCATACACCTTTTTATTTAGAAACCGCTACAAATCCAGTTAAGAATGAAGCCTCAGCCAGAAATTGGCGTTATCAAGCTTTAACAAAGATTGCCGAAGTTCATAATTATCAATATATTGTCACTGGACACACTGCAAGCGATCGCGCGGAAACTCTACTCTACAACTTGATGCGCGGTACTGGTGCTGACGGTTTACAAGCTTTAACTTGGCAACGTCCACTAAATGAGAATATTATCCTCGTACGTCCATTGTTAGAAGTTACCCGTTCCCAAACGGAGCAGTTTTGTCAAGAATTTAATTTACCAATTTGGCAAGATTCCACCAATCAAAATTTACAATATGCACGAAATCGCATTCGTCAAGAATTAATCCCATATTTAAAAGAAAATTTTAACCCCCAGGTAGAATCAAATTTGGCTCAAACTGCCGAACTCCTGCTTGCAGAGGTAGAGTATTTAGAACAAACAGCCCATCAATTGCGGTTGGAAGCGTCAGAAAAGGGTGAGAATGATATTTTACAACTAAATCGTCCCATCTTAAAAAGAGTACCCCTAGCCTTGCAACGTAGGGTAATGCGTCAGGTATTACAAAAAATATTACCTGATGCTCCCAACTTTGAACATATTGAGAAGTTAAGGGTTTTAATTACAGCCCCCAATCGTTCCCAAACCGATCCGTTTCCTGGAGGTGCGATCGCTCAAGTACAAGGTGACTGGATTTTCATAAGTTAATAAAAAAGAAGGATTTTAATCCTTCCTTTTTACTAAGAAACTAATACATCCGGCATATTCATCAAACTTTGAATGGTTTGACGCATTTCGCTAATAGTCTGACGTTGAGAATCACCAACCTCTTCAACATGAGTTAAAGAGTCTGAGATCGTGTGCAGCTTATCCCGCAAACTATCCAAGCAATCTTGAATAGGTTGTAGTGCTTGTTGATATAAATTTACCCTACCCCAGCATTCAGCAGTTGCCGTTTGCAAGTTGAGTAGTTGTTCTTCCATTGATTTGAGTTCTTGATCCTTGGACTCTAGCTCCTGAGTTTGATGATCAATTTCCCCCTGCTTAATCTCAATATCAGCACTTAGCTGTTGAATCTCATTTTCCAGCTTTTGCAATTCGTGGAAATTGTGTTGTCGTTGGTTATCAATTTGGGAAACAATTGAATCTAAATTAATCGTGTTATTACCTGGAGAGTCGATAACAAAGTGTCCTTGTCGTTGCAGCAGTATCTTTTGGTGCTGTTTAAAAGTTTGCTCCTGCCTGAGTAAATTATTGCGTTGAGGTCTTAAACTTTTATTGAGCATCCGATAGAGGTCTTTTTCTTCAGCTAGTTCTAATTCTAAATTTTTTAGTTCTTCTCCAGACACTTGTTGTATGTTTGCTTCTAAGTCTTTTATACCTTGTTCTTTGCAATTTAGCTCTTGTTCTTGGTCTTGAACGAAACTAGAATCAATTTCCAGTTTATCGTGCAAGTCTTGAACTATTTTTTGTAGTTCTTCCAGGGAAAGGTTCTCCAAAACTTCTACATCAACTTGCTGGCCAAAAAGCAGATTGTCAGCCATTGCTACCAAAGCCTGGGTTTGTTGGTATAAATCTTGTTGAGTTCCCAACTGTTCTTTAAGTATATCAGACAACCCTTGTTTGTTTTTAAGTGTTGCTGTAGTTAGTTGTAACTCGGCTATTTGTTGGTGTAGAGAATTTTGGAACTGTTGAAATTCGGTTTGGTGATCGCGCCAAGATTGCGACAGTTGTTCAACTTCACCTTGTTGTTGTTGAGCTAAAGACTGTTGCTGCTCCAGTTGTTGCCAATGTGGGTTGAGAGTAGCTTGCTGTTGTTCTAGGAGTTCAAAAGCAAAATTGAGGTTTTCCCGCAATGCAACAGTGGAACCAACACCACCAGACAAGCGATTGAGTAAATCAGTAATTGCCTTAGTTTGCGCCTCATCCACAACCGTGCCTTGGGGGGAATATGCTTGGAGGTCATCTAAACGACGCTGTTCTCCCCGCAAATGCTCCCAAGCACCTTCTAGTTCCTGACGATTGCGTTCAACTTCAGTCCGGAGCTGTTCAATTTGCTCACGGGATGATTTCACTTCCTGCTTTTGTTTTTCTAAATCTTGTACCTCATGTTCCAGGTGTTGCAGTTCTTCCCAGCGCGATTCCATCTCCATTTCTCGGCGATTTAGCTCTTGGACTTGAAACATTAGCGATTGCTTCCACTGGTCAATCTCATCTTCTTTCAGCTTAAATTTTTCCATTTGGCGGGAAAAATTCTGCAAAATATTTACTAGCGGACGACCTGCTTCCTGAATTCGCTTTACTTGACGATTCGGACTCAGTTCCACCAGTACCAGTGCGCCATCATTTAATTTACTGGCTTCTTCAGCCCCAATAGTTTCTTCCGATACAGTACTCCAATTCTGGTCGCTGCGTTGACAAGCTAGTAGTTTGAGTTCTGTTTTAGAACCACCACCGAGTAAACCGCCCTTCTGCTTTTGTACTTCTGCTAGATACAGCACACCGCTAGTCCTTTTGATGCACTTTATGTCCGTGTTTTAGGATATACCTTAGATTATTCTGTTAACTTATCTTATTTATGCTAAGTTTAGCAGCACAAGATAGACAAAACTATTTATGGAACTGATATCTCATATCTTGATATATCTTGATATATGGTAGATGCGCTCTGGGCGGAACTTTTATGTCCTGTATACATAATAGTGACTACGGCTACCGTGTGAACACTATTTTCGTCAAAAATCCATTACAAAATAATCATACTTGGTTACTAAAACTGCTGGCATAGATAATCATCCTGCCATTCTACTGGAAATATGGAAAACCTGAATTTAAGTAGGGTGCGGTGTGTGGGGGTATCCCCATCAATAAGTTGAAGAGCCACTGCGTTGGCAGGGTCTGCCCGCTGAAATCTAGTGGCGTGGGCTTTCAACCACTTGGGTATCGAGCAGGGTGTTGATTTAATCAAATAATTTTTTATTAGCCCAATACACCCTGCACCTTAACCCCTGCACCCTAATTTTGGTAACAATTAATCAAGTAATCTCTCTGGAAAGTCAAGGAGGGTTTTTTAGCTAAATGCAGGGGAATTTAAAGGAGATGGATATTTGCAGTATTCTACAACTGATTTCCTTAGGACAAAGAACAGGGCAGTTGTGGGTGGAAGCGCACAGCTCTTATCAGAGGCATAAACCTAGTCCAGAAGAAGGTATCAAGGATCATCCTGTGGGGGAAAGTAAACCACAGTCTTGGTTCGTATTTTTTCTAAACGGGCAAATAGTTTATTGTCAAGCTGGTGAAAGTAGTTTATACCGAATTGACGATTATTTGCGTCACTACCAAGTTGAACAACCGCGTAATAAAACGCAGCTTGCGAACTTAGAATCAATGATTTCTCTGGAGTATGGTTACATTTGGTCACTCTTGGAACAGAATATAATCACTCCAAAAGTAGCCCGGAATATTATTCACGGCTTGGTGCATGAGACACTATTTGATTTACTGAGTTTACACCAAGGTAGTTTCATTTTTGATTTAGGTGCAGCACTTGTCCCAGAACTAACTAACTTGGAGATTACGGTTTTGGTGACAAAAATTACCAATTAAGTGCAAAAACGGAAGCACATGTATCCACATATAGAATCACCAGAACAGTTACTAGTTCTGGCAGACACCACCAGACTCAACGACGCACTACTAGCATCAAAAGTGAATAAATTACAACATTGGGCTGATGGTAAAACAACTTTGCGCCAATTGGCTCGTTATGTGAATCGTGATATTTTAACCGTTGCCAAAGCAATATATCCTTACGTACAATAGGGATGGCTACAATTAGTATATTATGTGACTTCAGGTGCTAATAATCAACTACCAAACTGGCAGCAGGTAGATAAACACAAAGGACGGGTAGTATGCATTGAAGATGCAATCACCATCTGTGAAATAGTAGAGTCAATCTTAAAACCACAGGGGTATGAAGCAATTTCGATCACCAAACCTTTAGAAGCCCTCAGCCTCGTTTTTCAACTCAAGCCAGATTTAATTTTATGCGACATTGCCATGCCAGAATTAGATGGATATGAAATATGTTCCATACTGTGACATTCTACAGCATTTCGTCTTTTACCAATTATCATGCTGACAGGGAAAGAAGGATTTATCGATTGCGTCAGAGCCAGGATGGTTGGGGCTACAGATTATTTAACCAAGCCATTTGCAGACACTGAATTACTGATGCTTGTGGAAAAATATATCAACATAGATTCGGCTGTGGGAAAATAAACAGAATACAAGACTTGTGGATTTGCTCAAAGATAGGGTAAAAAATGTTATCACAGAATCAGCCAACACTAGCAAAACTGCCATACTCAGTAAACTAGTGAAGCAGTATAAATAATTTATACAATAAATCGCTTGTATAGACAATTGGGGAAAATTCCAGAGAAAGAAAGTATAAAGCAGGAGGTAGATAGGGATTTATGAGTACAGTTCTGATTGTTGAAGACAGTATCGCCCAAAGGGAGATGATTACAGACCTCCTTAAAGCTAGTGGTCTAACTGTTACCCATGCTGGGGATGGAGTAGAAGCTTTAGAAGCAATTCAAAGCACACCTCCCGATTTAGTAGTTTTAGATATTGTCATGCCCCGGATGAACGGCTACGAACTTTGTCGGCGTTTAAAGTCCGATCCCAAGACCCAAAATGTCCCTGTCGTCATGTGTTCATCCAAAGGTGAAGAATTTGATCGCTATTGGGGTATGAAACAGGGAGCCGACGCTTACATAGCCAAACCGTTTCAACCAACTGAATTGGTAGGAACAGTCAAACAACTGCTGCGAGGATAAGGATGAAAAGAACATGGTTAGCAAACCCGACTTTTTAAGTGGTAGTGGTCAAGACCAATTTCGCCCGGAATTACAACTAGAAAGTCCTGAAGGGGAGTTACATTTAAGATTTTACATTCCCTCGCATCAGGAATTTGCATTGCAAGCAACTGGCATCCGGGAAGTAATAGAACTTAGTCCTGATCGCATCACCCCAATTCCTAACGCTTCTCCACTGCTTTTAGGCACTCTTAATTTGCGAGGGCGATTAATTTGGGTGGCAGATTTGGGTCAATTTCTAGGGGATGCAACTCCCTTAAACACAGATAAATCTGAGATACCAGTAATTGCTATTGAAGATCAAGACATAATAGTAGGCTTAGGGGTCGAGCAAATCTGTGGTATGGGCTGGCTAGATGCACAATCTTTGATGCCGCCAAATAACATCCCAGATACTATGGCTCCCTTTTTACGTGGAGAATGGTTAGATACTAACAATAATAAGTATCTGCGACTAATAGATCAAACGGCAATTTTGCGAAGTGCTAGGTGGGCAGGATGAAGTCGGGAGGGTGGAAATGGCAACAACAAATATAGATGATCAAAATTCTAAATATCAGCAGGCAGTAACAGCGTATACACAAGGAGATTATGAGGTTGCGGCTACTTTAGTGGACCAAGCGGTAAATAATCTACCAGATGATCCTAATTCTCATCTGTTGCGGGGTCATATATACTATGTTTTGCAGCATTTTGAAACAGCAAAAGCCGAATATGAGCAGGTGTTTCATTTAACAGATGATGAAGGAATTATTGGTTCTGCCACTGGTTATCTTGAAAATATCAATCTATATCTACAATCTTTGCGTGAAGACGCAGCAGAAATAGAGTTCGAACAACTAATAAATTCTGAGAAAGTATCAAACGGGCTGGTAACTGATGAAGGAGAATTACTAGATTTAGGAGTTGATATAGACTTGGATAACTCCAGTTTTAATCTAAAATCTTTTGGTGATTATGAAGTATCTGAAGAAGCTCTCGAAGATATATCTGTGAGTAATCCGTTTGATAGTTCATTAGACAGTCTTAACTTTGATCGAATATCCAGTAACACAGTAGATTTTGGTAATGATCCTTTTGCTTTAGATCAACCATTTACTGAACTACAAGCAAGTAGCAGTGGCAGTGAAGCATTAGGAGAATTGGAATTATCTCCTGTCTGCCAAAAAAATAATCATTTCTCTGACCTTGATGGAAATTCTGATCAAGCGGATTCAGCCATGAATGATGTTCAAATGAACTCAGATTTTGGAGATATTAATTTATCAGATGACTATAACGCTTCATCGCTGGCTGAATCATTCAGGCAACCAGAAGATTCATCAGAATTTGAGAATATAAATATGGGGAATTTGGGCTTCTCCAGCAATAGTCAGAAAAGTCTTCATGTCATCATTGATGAACAAGAACTCCATGATGATTTCACTAGAGAAGATTTTATAGACATCAGTGACGAGACTTCTTTGAGTAGTGCAGACAGTTGGTTACAAAAAATTCCAGAGGAACTAAACAATAACTCAGCTTCTAACTTTAATAATCAAGTATCTTCATCTTTAAATAACAATTCTGATCATACCGATCAGCAGGCTAATTCAGATGGGAAACAAAATCAACATAACTTTGATGATGATAGTTTCGATTTAGAAGCATTTGAGTCTGCCTTTGGCTCAGAAAGCTTTGCTAGTGATGAAGATAATAACCGTTTGCAGGGAGAAACTCCACAAAATATTCAGTTTTTGGATGATTTTAACGAATTTGATCATTTAGGCAGTATTCCTAGCTTTGATCTCAGTGCAGATTCTAACTACAATGATATAGAGTTATTGTCAGACACCAGGGAAAATAGAGTTAGTAAAACCTGCGGTAGCAGTAGTTTTACTGATAATGCTTCACTGAATAACGTCGTTGACCGTGATGAAGAATTATTCACAATTACTGGAGCGCAAGAAGCAGTTCCTGTTTTTACAGAAACAGATGCTTCTAAACTAGAACCAACTGTCAATATAGATCAAGGCTTGTTTGGATTTTTTGAGAATGCGTCTCTAGAGAAGAAGCAATGGTATATCGCTGGCACAGTGGGGCTAACCTCAGCCGTGGTAGCAGCTTTGATTAGCTTTGGCGCTACAGAATTTTCAGAACCCTCACAACGGGAATCGGTGCGGAATACAGGTTGGGCAATGGCTTTGGCCGCAGGAGTAGCTGGTGGTATGACCGCTGGCTTTATGGGTAATCTCGCACTTAAGCAAATTCGGCGCACTACTAAAGATTTACAAGCTCAGTTTGATGCTGTCCGAGAGGGAAATCTCAATGTTCAAGCCACAGTTTACTCAGAAGATGAATTAGGCTACTTATCCACGAGTTTCAACGATATGGCGCGGGTAATTTTCACAACTACCAATGAAGCGCAACGCAAGGCGGTGGAACAAGAGGAAGCAAAAGAAAACTTGCAACGCCAAGTTATCCGCCTCTTAGACGACGTAGAAGGCGCGGCTAGAGGAGATTTAACAGTTCAAGCTGAGGTGACAGCAGACGTACTAGGTGCTGTTGCGGATGCCTTTAACCTGACAATTCAAAACTTGCGGGATATTGTGCAGCAGGTGAAAGTAGCTGCACGAGAAGTAACCAAAGGCTCGACTAATTCAGAAACTTTTGCTAGAGCATTATCTGGGGATGCTTTGCGTCAAGCAGAAGAGTTAGCAGTGACGTTGAATTCCGTACAGGTAATGACCGAATCTATTCAACGCGTAGCAGTAGCGGCAAAAGAAGCAGAAACTGTAGCTCGTGATGCCAGTGCGATCGCTCTCAAAGGAGGAGAAGCAGTAGAAAATACAGTGGCGGGGATTTTGGAAATTCGGGAAACAGTGGCAGAAACTACCCGCAAAGTGAAGCGATTAGCAGAATCTTCTCAAGAAATTAACTCTATCGTCGCCTTGGTATCCCAGATTGCTTCTAGAACCAACTTATTGGCGCTCAATGCCAGTATTGAGGCAGCAAGAGCAGGAGAAGCGGGAAGAGGATTTGCGATTGTAGCCGATGAAGTCCGCCAATTAGCTGATAAATCTGCCAAATCTTTAAAAGAAATCGAACAAATCGTGATGCAAATCCAGAGTGAAACTAGCTCTGTAATGACAGCGATGGAAGAAGGTACACAACAAGTAATTAAAGGAACAAAACTAGCAGAAGAAGCCAAGCGAGCGCTAGAAAACATTATCCAAGTAGCTGATCATATTGATAGTCTAGTACGCTCAATTACCAGCGATACTGTAGAACAAACCGAAACCTCTCTTGCTGTCGCTCAGGTCATGCAATCAGTGGAACTCACAGCCCAAGAAACATCCCAAGAAGCACAGCGAGTCTCAGCCGCTTTACAACACCTGGTGGGAGTATCCCGCGACTTGATTGCTTCCGTAGAACGCTTCCGGGTGGAAACCATTGAATCTAAATAAAGGAATAAGGATGAAGTATAAAATATATTTGTGCTTCACCTTGCTCCTACCCTGACATAAGCCTTTGGGCTACTTAAGAATCCCTTTACCTTGAGGTTGGGGAGTGTCAATCATCCTTTATTCTTCATCCTTGTTTATGCAGCCGGAACAACAACAACGGATTTTGGGTTACTTTATTGAAGAAGCTAGAGAACACCTGAATACAATCGAACAGGGGTTACTGAAGCTACAAGATACCCTCAACGACCCAGAAATGATCAACGAAGTCTTCCGGGCTGCTCACTCCATTAAAGGAGGGGCAGCTATGCTGGGCCTAAACAGTATCCAGCAGACATCTCACCGTTTGGAAGATTATTTTAAAGTTCTCAAAGAGCATCCAGTTCAGGTTGACCAAAAGCTAGAGTCTTTGTTTCTTGGTGTCTCTGATACTTTAAAAGCGTTGTTAGATCATGTGGGTAGTCCGTTTGGTTTGTCAGAAGAAACGGCTAATACTTTGATGTTAGAAACTGAACCATTCTTGGAGGGACTAAATCAACATTTAGAACTACTGCTTGAACAATCAGGAGCAACTACCACCCCCATTGCTGCAAATGCACCCATACAAGCACCAAAACAGGATTTAGTACCTCAACAAGAGCCAGCAAAAGCTGTAGTAGCTAGTGAACAGTGGTCAGAGTTTCACTCTCATGTACTAAAGTCCTTGCGGGAGATATTGCAACTGTTTAAGGAAGGTAACACATCTTCATCACGGGATAATTTAAAGGAATGCTGTCACAAGTTAGTTAAACTTGGTGAGACAATGAATTTGTCCAATTGGTGCAAATTGTCTCAAGCAGCTGCCAATGCGATAGCCAATCCTGATAATACTTATTTGACCTTAGCTAAAATAGTTATTACCGAAATTAAACAAGCCCAAGAATTAGTTATTCAAGGTAGAGAAGCAGAAATAACCATTTGTCAGGAATTAGAAGCACTGGAACTAATTCCCGAACTTGAGTGGCCAGATGAACTAAAACTTGATTGGGTTGAAGACCAACCAACAGTCACAGGAGTTGCAAATATACTAGAAAAACATACAGATAATGTACTGCTGCCAGAAATAGCACTAACTGAAACAGATATAACTTCTGTGAGTGCCACTTCCTTATTCACTGATCAAAACGACATATTCAATCTAAATAGCAATGCTCCTGACCATAATGGACTAGAGGTAGGAACTGCTGAATTGGGTGCCCTAGCAGACTTGTTTGAAGGTGAGACTCCTGATTTAGAAGAACATTGGCAAAATGAAGAAAACATAGAAACTACCATTCATCAAATAGGAAGTAATAACACTGGATTTGAATATGCTGATGCCGATTTAGCTGATTTACTTTCACCATTAGATAATGACACTAACAATGATCAGCGACAAAGCCCCACTAATATCACAGAAGACCTATTCTTTGGAGAACTCTTTTCAGAACTAGAGAATACAGAACATAGTGATATTGCCATTACTCATACAAATTTAGAATTTTCCCTAGCTAATATTGATAATGAAGAATTGACGATAAATGAGCCAGAAGAGTCACAATCTTCAGAAGAAATTGGCTTAACAAGTATCAATACGACGGATGAATTAGTGGAAAGTCTCTGGGGATTAACACCAGATGATGACGAATCTCCTTGTTCAGAGGAACTCACACCACCAGAATCCGTAGTCACTACCAGCAGTTTTGAAGAATTTTCAGCCACTAACAAGATCGATTCACCAGAGGAAATAACTGTAGCTGGTGAACCCACATCAGAACAGCATCAGCTTCAACTAGAAAACTTGTTTTCAGATAATTTGCTGGGCGAAATAGAACCCGTTATTCAAGCAGATTTATCAATAGAAACAACCGAAGATTTAGAAATTGGTGATATAAATATATTTTCTTTACCAGAAACATCAACAGCAGAAATTTCACAAGCTGAAAATGATTTTGACTTCTTGAATCCGACAGATACAGCAGCAATATTAGGAGTCAATGCTGGAGTCGGACAAGATGTAGTGAGGGAATTAGAAGAAGATATATTTGCATCATTTGGAGAAACTTTAGGTGATACTCAACAGCCACTTTCTAACCTGAATTACTTGGAAGACTTTGATTGTACTGCACAGGAGCAAGAAAAATTAGGGGATTTGGGATTGGTATCAGAGCCAGATAATAATATATTTTCTGACTGGTCAGATTCCCAATATACTTTTAGCATTGTTGATGATGGTGAATTGTATTTACCAGAAATGTATAGCTTCTCTCCTGAGCCAGAAACTCTGGATTTTAGTCCAGAATTTACTAAACAATTTTCCGAAACAAATGCTGAACTGGAACTAGATATTTTTGCTGGTTTTGATGACAATAAAGAGAATGTATTAGTCTCCCTAGAGAATATAAGTATAAGCCAAAGTTCCTCAACACTTGCTCGCCAGGAAAATACAAAGATTAATACTGCTCATAATTTCAATATTCTCAATTTGAGTGTCGCGACACAGCCAGAGGCACAAGAGGAAGAAGTCAACGAAACTTTGGTACAAGACATCAATACTGCCTCCTGGGATGCTACTTTCTTAGAATTGGGGCTAGAAAACGAAATTACAGATGATTTATCTGATCAGTTTCTGGTAAACCTTGAACAAGCAAATCATGAAGAACTAGAGGCAGAAACTACAGCAGTAGCTAATCCAGAAAATCAGGTTCATATCCAGGATGAATTTGCTGATTTAGAAACATTATTAGATTTAGAGGAAGAAATAGATTTATCCCCTAATGTCGATTCCATGCCAGATGTGGATTTTGCGGCTTTAGAAGCATTGCTGAATACAGATGATGCCCAAGCAACACAAACGCCTAAAACAGCACCGATAGTCAGTCAACCAACAGTCTCCAAAGCTCAGAATGCTTTTGTGGACTCAGAAATATCCGATGAATTTAGGAACTTAGAGAAATTGCTGGCTGAAGTCAATCAAACCATTGCAGCTCAAGGCAGAACTACAAAATCTACTGCCAGTAAAACACCACGTCCCACTACTCGTCGGCTCAGAGAAGAAGGCATGAAAATTCCAGTTAAACAACTGGATGAGATGAGTAACTTAGTTGGAGAGTTGGTGGTAAATCGTAACACCTTAGAGCAGGATCATGAACGTCTGCGACAGTCATTGGATAACTTGCTGATTCAAGTACAGCATCTTTCAGATGTGGGTGGAAGAATGCAGGAGTTATACGAGCGATCACTCCTAGAAGCTTCTCTGTTAAGCAGCCGCAGATCCAGAGACTATGGACAGTCTAGCAATGCTAATAATGACAGAGGGTTTAGCGAACTGGAAATGGATCAATTTACCCTTTTCCATACCCTCTCCCAAGAAACAATAGAATACATTGTCCGACTGCGGGAGTCAGCCAGCGACATTGACTTTGTCACCGAAGAAACTGAGCGTGTAGCACGGCAGTTCCGCCAAGTCACCACCCAGCTACAAGAAAGACTAACCAAAGCGCGAATGGTGCCTTTTGCTCAAGCCATTGATCGCTTGCGTCGAGGAGTGCGGGATAACGGTATCAAGTATGGAAAACAAGTAGAGTTGGTAACAGAAGGGGCAGATACATTAATTGACAAGATGATTTTGGATCATCTGACCGATCCACTCACTCATATGCTCAACAATGCGATCGCTCACGGTATTGAAACAACAGAAGTCCGCAAAGCAGCAGGTAAACTACCTCTGGGCATCATTACCATCCGTGCTTTCCACCAAGGCAACCAAACAGTTATTTCCGTGACCGATGATGGTGCTGGTATTGATCACCATAACGTCAAACTCAAAGCAATTCAAAAAGAGATCATCACACCAGAAGAAGCGCAAAATATGACCCGCCAAGACTTATATGAACTTTTGTTCCTGCCCAGTTTCAGCACCGCCGATGAAATTGATGATATCAAAGGCCGGGGTGTGGGCATGAACGTAGTTGAAAACGATATTAACGAAATTCGCGGCACAGTTAGCACAGATTCTGTACTAGGTAAAGGAACCACCTTCACTATTCGTCTACCACTCACCCTGAGTATCTGCAAAGCTCTCTGCTGCATATCCGATAAATCCAGAATTGCCTTCCCAATGGACGGCGTAGAAGACACAGTAGATATACCCATCACAGATATTCACAAAGATATTGATGGACAATCATTTATTTACTGGCGGGATACAGTTCTACCATTCCGACCTTTACAGGAAATTTTAGCCTTCAATCGCCAGATCAGTCGTGCCAGTATCTACAGCAGTACGCGAGATGATGACATGCTTTCTGTCGTGATCTTGCGGTCAGGTAATTCAATGGTTGCCCTCCAAATAGACCAAGTTCTCAGCGAGCAAGAAATAGTTATTAAACAATTTGAAGGGCCAGCACCCAAACCCAGTGGTGTAGCCGGTGCTACCGTTCTCGGTGATGGTCGCATTATGCCCATTGCCGACGTTTTAGAAATCATCGACATCTTCCAAGGTAAGATGTCCAGACAAATTGGTGGCGGTTCTTGGCCGCGGAAAGCCCTTCCTCCTATGCTTGAAGCCCCAGAAGTAAAAATTGAACCCACAGTTCTAATAGTCGATGACTCAATCACTGTTCGAGAACTACTTTCCCTCACCTTCAACAAAGCAGGTTATCGCGTTGAACAAGCCCGTGATGGTCAAGAAGCCTGGGATAAACTACGTTCTGGTTTACCTTGCGATATCGTCTTCTGTGACATTGAAATGCCCAGATGTGATGGACTAGAATTGCTATCACGCATCCAAAAAGACACCACTCTCAATCATTTACCTATAGCCATGCTCACCTCACGAGGTGCAGATAAACATAGACAAATGGCCGTTCAATTGGGTGCTAGTGGTTACTTTACCAAACCCTATCTAGAAGAAGCACTACTAGAAGCAGCTTCCCGGATGCTGAAAGGGGAAAAACTGGTTATCGCTTAAGTAGGGACTGGGGACCGGGAAAAGTCCTCACTACCCAAAACCTAATTTATATTCTTGAGTAGTAGCCTAAAGATGGGGATATGGGGAAAATAGAGAATGCACTGCAATAATTTCTATAACTATGTCTAATTCTCAAACTCCTCTCACCTATCCCACCACCAAAAAAAGCAATCAAGTTGATAATTATCACGGTACTGTGGTTGTCGATCCTTACCGTGCTTTAGAAGATCCAGATTCGGAAGAAACAAAAGCCTGGGTTGACGCACAAAATCAAATTACTTTCACTTATCTAAACCAAATTCCAGCGCGAGAAAAAATTAAACAGCGTCTCACAAAATTATGGGATCATGAAAAGTATGGTATTCCCTTTAAAAAAGGTGAAAACTACTTTTATTTCAAAAATGACGGACTGCAAAACCAAAGTGTTCTCTATATTCTGCCCATTTTAGATGCAGAACCTAGAGTTTTACTAGACCCTAATCAACTTTCCGCAGACGGTACAGTTGCTCTTTTGGGAATTGAAATTAGTGAAAATGGTCAACTTTTAGCATATAGTTTATCTACCTGTGGTTCAGATTGGCAAGAATGGAAAGTTAGAGATATTCAAACAGGTGAAGACTTACAAGATCATTTAAAATGGGTGAAATTTTCTGGTGCTTCTTGGACTAATGACCATCAAGGTTTTTTCTACAGTCGTTATGATGAACCAAATGAAAAAACCAAATTAGAAGATGTTAATTATTACCACAAACTTTATTACCACAAACTTGGTACATCTCAATCAGAAGACATATTAATTTATCATCGTCCTGATGAAAAAGAATGGGGTTTTAGTGGAACTGTAACAGAAGATGGCAAATATCTGATTATTTCTGTTTGGCTAGGGACTGACTACAGAAACTTGGCTTTTTACAAAGATTTGACTAACCCTAATGCTGAGGTGGTCGAATTAATTAACCAATTTGAGGCAGATTATAGCTTTATTGATCATGATGATGGAGTTTTCTACTTTCGTACAGATTTAAATGCACCACGGGGTAGAGTTATTGCCATTGATACTCAAAATCAAGCGTCAGAAAATTGGTTAGAAATTATTCCCCAAGCCCCAGAAACATTAGAAAGTGTTGGCATTTTAAATAATCAATTTGTGGCTGATTATCTCCAAGATGCTCACAGCCAAATTAAAATATTTGATCTCACTGGTAACTTTATCCGCGAAGTAGAATTACCAGAACTCGCTTCTGCTAGAGGCTTTGGTGGTAAACGTTATGATACAGAAACATTTTATAGTTTCACCAGCTTTATTAGACCGGACACTATCTACCGCTACTACATGAAAACTGGTAAAAGTGAAATTTTCCGTCAGCCCAAGATAGATTTTAATCCTAATGATTATGAGACAAAACAAGTCTTTTATCAAAGTAAAGACGGTACACAAGTACCGATGTTTATCACTCACAAAGAAGGCATTGAATTAGATGGTAATAACCTAATTTATCTCTATGGATATGGCGGTTTTAATATTTCTTTGACTCCTAATTTTTCCGTAAGTTTGTTAGTGTGGCTGGAAATGGGGGGAGTTTATGCTGTACCTAATTTGCGCGGTGGTGGTGAATATGGAGAAGAATGGCATCAAGCGGGAATGAAGGAGAAAAAGCAGAATGTTTTTGATGATTTTATTGCTGCGGCTGAATGGTTAATTGCTAATAATTACACTCAACCTAAAAAACTGGCTATTGGTGGTGGTAGTAATGGTGGTTTGTTAGTGGGTGCTTGTATGACACAACGCCCTGATTTATTTGCTGCTGCTTTACCCGCAGTGGGTGTAATGGATATGTTGCGTTTCCATCAATTTACTATTGGTTGGGCTTGGATAGCTGAATATGGTTCTTCGGAAAATGCGGAGGAGTTTAAAACTCTTTATGCTTATTCACCGTTGCATAATTTGCAGATGGGGACAGCTTATCCTAGTACTTTAATTACTACGGCTGATCATGATGATAGGGTAGTTCCTGCCCATAGTTTTAAGTTTGCGGCAGCTTTGCAAGAATGTCATGTTGGTAATGCACCGGTGTTGATTAGAATTGAAACGAAAGCTGGACATGGTGCAGGTAAACCGACGGCGAAAATTATTGAGGAAGCGGCGGATAAGTGGGCGTTTTTGGTGCGGGTTTTGGGGGTTGAGTTTTAGGTTTTTTCGTTGTGTCTTTGTGGTTGGAGAACAAGATAACCTGTAACTAATTCAATCACTTTCATTGTCGTTCCCACTATGAGCGGAACATGATGCTCATTTAGTTCTACATATTTATATTATGTAGCGGTGAGTGTCATAATTTATCTGTTGTTGCTTGGGGTGGCTAGATATTTTAGTCAATTTAATTAAGAGGAATTAAGTTATACCAATTCTCTATGAGGCTGCACAGAATAAAGCTTGGTGAAACAGAGCTTC
>CAJTBH020000040.1:0-10313 GCA_910574055.2 Azolla filiculoides
AAACAAGTATGTGGAATTTGTCGATTTATGGTTAGAGATAGCCAAGGAATTGAAACACAGAACTTATTCACTTTAGTTGTGCGCGACTAAATTGTGGAAAATCTTATCAATGCTGGTGCTGGTTAATACCCATGAATGAGTTTGTTTGTCAATGCGTAACTTCTAATCTATTAGATTCAATGTTATCTTGGTGCTGGGACTATTATATAATAAAGAAATACCCTAACCTACAATAATTGGATAAAGGTTAATATCAACAAATTTTCGATATCTGACGCACCCTACTAATATACCAGTTGCGTAAGTTTTGTAGTAATTAGTTGGTTAAGTTGGTGATGATTATCTAATCAATGCATTCTCATTATTGGATTCTCCATTTAGTCGACTATTATTTAGAATGCTACAATCAACCATACCAAGATTTACAAGGTAAGTTTGGTTATCGTCACAGATCGATTTTACTGCCTAAAGAGGGTGTGGAATTACCATCTTTCCCTGAATTAACCTTAGATTTAACTAAAGTATTTCCCAAGTAAAAATCAGGTTGTAAAACATAAATTTCCTATTTTTATAGAAAAACAGCAGATTGCAGATCAATGAGGTACAGAATCTAAATTGAACCCTAGACAGCAAGAGAGTTTTACTCCTGACTCATACTGTATGCTATTTTTATATGTCAAGTGATAGAATGGGTTGCCTATAACTCTTGTATTATTGCTGGTATAAATACTAAGGCGGACTATATCACAGCCTTAGTATTTATACAAATGAGTTACTCATGTTTACACCTGCTTTGATAGGGTCAAAATCCGGAGGAAAATGGGTGTTATGGTCACAATCTGCTTTTTCTAAATGGGTTCCCTGTAAATTAGCTTCACGGAAATTAGCAGAAAACAACATTGCTCCTCGCAAATCGGCATTTTTTAAATTAGCCTGACTTAAATCAGCAAAACTCAAATCACAGCCCCGCAGATTAGTACCGCTGAGATTAGCTTCGCTCAAATCAGCATAGCTGAAGTCAGCGCCTTTTAAATCAACACCTTGCAGATTAGCATTACCTAATTCTGCTTTTCCAAAGTCTCTTTTTCCCGCCCCATACTCCTCTAGAATCTTAGCAGTGGTATTAATGGGCTGTTGAAAATTCGCTTCCGGCATAGAACAGCCTCACCTATTTATCTAAATTTTTTTAACTGGGTTTATTCCACCAGGTACATTGATCATACTAACCAAATAATCCCGACGATGAACAAATTTTTAACATAAATTTGTCTAATGACAGCAAAAAGTCCAAATTTTTGTATTTCTTCACAAGTTTCTCAAATCTTTGCGTTAATTTTAAATATGGAATTGATAAACCTATAAAAACCAACCATAAAGGAGTATAGAGGTGGTATTGTACCAGAATTTCTTAGATGTATCCAGTCCATCTAATCACTAGTACCGCCGTGAATTCAAAATCCTTCTTTCAGAAGAGCTACGCTAACAAAATAGTGGTTCCAGCAGGCTGGGCAACAAAATTCAAAATGAATACGGCGTCAGCTTTTCAGTGATTTGGAATGAATGGTTGGTTTATTTACGCCGTACTGTACTAGCGTGCGGGATATATATATGATTATACCTTGGCAAATATGCCAAATGTTTGTACTTGTTCATGTGTAGTCAAACAGATGGATTCAATGCCAAAGTCCCTAGGCTATGAATTAAATTATAAAGCGCTTATAGCCGGAATAAACCATGATACTCAATTAAAAGAGCAAGGTGAAAATCAATAATTACTTACTTCTCACAGGGTGATGAAATAATGCCTAAAACTGCAATGGTCATTGGTTATGGGAATGAACTGCTTGGTGATGATGCTATTGGAAATCGGATAGCAAATGCTATTGAGTCTTGGCATTTATTAACTGTCAAGTCTCTTGCAGTCCATCAATTCACACCGGAACTGGCTGAAAATTTAGCAAAGACTGATTTAGCAATTTTTGTAGATGCTTGTATTAATTCTGAACCTTTAGATATACAATTAAGATCATTACTACTAGATATTAGTAATGCTGTCAATGGACATATCGGTAATCCGCGATCACTTCTTGCTCTCACCGAATCTGTCTATGGTCATTGTCCCCCAGCTTGGTTAGTCACTGTACCAGGATTTAACTTTGAAATGAGCGATTGCATCTCACCATCAGCAGAAAAAGGCATGTTGATCGCACTCATTAAAATTATTCAACTTCTTCCTAAATGTGACAAGTTATGGATGCAATGTGAACAAAAAACAGGTGACAGTGGACAAGTGACAGTCAACAGTGAAGAGACTGATAACTGATAACTAATGACAGGAGTCATTATGCAAAAATCTATTAAACTAACCAGCGACCGGGCTGATGATATCTTACAAACAGAGATAATAAACCCCTTAGATGTTATTTTTACACCTAAAACTGTAGCAGTAATTGGTGCAAATGAAAAACTAGGAAGTATCGGACGTACACTCCTTTGGAATTTAATTACTAATCCCTTTGGTGGTACTGTTTTTCCTATCAATCCTCAACGACACAGTGTATTAGGAATTAAAGCCTATCCTACTATTTTCGATGTTCCTGAAAAAATTGATTTAGCTGTTGTTGCCATACCAGTACATACAGTCCCACAGATTATTTCTGATTGTGTTGATGCAGGAATTCAAGGAGCAATTATTATTTATGCTGGTTTTAAAGAAGCCGGTGCAAAAGGCGTTGTTTTAGAACAGGAAATACTCCAACAAGCACACCGAGGAAAAATTAGAATTATTGGACTAAACTGTTTAGGAGTAATGAGTCCAATTTCTGGTTTAAATGCTACCTTTGCTAGTAAAATGGCATGTCCGGGAAACGTCGGTTTTCTCAGTCAAAGTGGGGCATTATGTACAGCAATTCTGGATTGGAGTTTGCAGGAGAACGTCGGTTTTAGCGCCTTTGTTTCCATTGGTTCAATGTTAGATATTGCATGGGGAGATTTAATTTATTATCTCGGAGATGATCCCCATACAAAAAGTATTATCATTTATATAGAATCTATTGGGGATGCGTGTTCTTTTCTCTCTGCGGCACGAGAAGTAGCATTAACAAAACCAATAATTTTCATTAAAGCAGGTCGTAGGACAGCGGCAGCGAAAGCCGCAGCTTCTCACACAGGTGCATTAGCTGGAAGTGACGCTGTTTTAGATGCAGCTTTTCATCGCTGTGGAGTATTACGAGTTAATAGTATTTCTGATTTATTTGATATGTCAGAAGTATTAGCAAAACAACCACGTCCCCAAGGATCAAAATTAACTATTTTAACCAATGCTGGTGGACCAGGCGTTTTAGCAACAGATACATTAATCGAAAGTGGGGGATAACTGGCACAAATTTCTGAAGAAGTCATTAATTCTTTGAATGAAATATTACCACCCCAATGGAGTCATAATAACCCCATTGATATTTTAGGAGATGCTGATCCCCAACGTTATACAAAAGCTTTAGAAATTGCCGCCAAAGATCCCAATAGTGATGGTTTATTAGTAATTTTAACACCTCAAGCTATGAGAGATCCCACCCAAACTGCTGAACTTTTAAAACCCTACGCGCAAATGTCAAATAAACCAATTTTATTGAGTTGGATGGGTGGTGCAGATGTGGCTGCTGGAGAACAAATTCTCAATCATCAAGGTATACCTACATATCGTTATCCTGATACAGCAGCGCGGGTATTTAGCTATATTTGGCGATATAGTTATAACTTGCGGGGTATTTATGAAACTCCAGTATTACCAAACTTAGAAGCCAGTGCTAGTTTGCCTAATTGTGCTTCAGTAGAAAATATTATTCAAAAAGCAAGACAAGCAGGAAGAACAATTCTTACAGAATTTGAATCTAAAGAAATATTAGCAGCCTATGCTATTCCTGTAGTTGCTGGTAGCATTGCTAAAAGTGCAGAGGAAGCGGTGCAATGTGCAGAAAATCTTGGTTATCCTGTAGTGTTAAAATTGTATTCCCAAATCATTACCCATAAAACTGATGTGGGTGGTGTGCAGTTAAATCTGCGAAATGAGGAAGCTGTAAAACGCGCATATCATCTAATCGAATCCTCGGTGTTAGAAAAGGCAAAACCTGAAGATTTTTTAGGGGTAACTGTACAAGCAATGGTAAAAACCAGCGGTTACGAATCGATTGTTGGTAGTAGTTTAGACCCGCAATTCGGTCCAGTATTATTATTTGGCGCTGGTGGACAATTAGTAGAAGTTTTCCAAGATAGTGCGATCGCACTTCCTCCTCTAAATACAACCTTAGCACGCCTGATGATGGAACAAACCAAAATTTATACAGCGCTCAAAGGTTTGCGCGGGAGAAAAAGTATAGATATGGCAGCTTTGGAGGAGTTGTTAGTTGTATTTAGTCAATTAGTTGCGGAACAACCAGGAATTGAAGAAATTGATATTAATCCTTTATTAGCGATTCCTCCCACTCCTGATCATCCTGGTGGTCTAATAGCTTTAGATGGGAGGATAGTTTTGCATTCTACTGATGTGGAAAATCATCAATTACCAAAATTAGCAATTCGTCCCTATCCTCACCAATATGTTAGCGCTTGGCAATTAAAAGATAGTACACCAATTACTATCCGTCCCATCCGTCCTGAAGATGAACCATTGATAGTAAAATTTCATAAAACACTGTCAGAAGAAAGTGTTTATTTACGTTACTTTCATTTAATTAAATGAAGTCAACGTATTGCCAATGAAAGACTTACGAGAATTTGCTTTATTGATTATGAGCGAGAAATGGCATTAGTGACAGAGTATGAAAATCCAGCAACTAAAGAAACAGAAATTTTAGCAGTAGGAAGGTTGAGTAAATTGCATGGTAGTGATGCTGCGGAATTTGCTATGCGGGTGAGCAATCGCTTTCAATGTCAAGGCTTAGGTACAGAAATACTCAAAAGATTAATAGACGTTGGTAAAAACGAGAAAATCTGCTCTATCTATGCCTATATTTTGGCAGATAATTTAGGGATGCAGCGAGTGTGTGAAAAACTTGATTTCAAAATTTCACCCACAGCACATGCAACAGTATTAAGGGCTGAAATTGAACTTAGCAGGTAAGAATTCAGGAGTCAGGAGTCAGGAGTCAGAATGTTTGAGAAATTGGTTAATTATCAAATAGGTATTTTTGGTGTTATCCTGAAAAAATGGTGACAGGGGTTAAATAAATGTCTTATTTGATAGATGTAAATATATTATTACCTAATGTAGATTTATCTCATACTCATATTCTGACTTTTAACACCAAGGATTTTGCAAGTTATTCGGAAATTACCGCTGTTCATCTAACAGCTATCGCTTCTAAATCAATGTGAAATCTTTATTACTTTTCCAACTCTTGAATAAGAGATCATGTATATTACAGAAGTTTTCAAGTATTTAGACCACATCTTGAATTGATACCTCTTTTTTTCCTATGTACGAAACAAAAACAAGATATGATTTATATACCTGAAAACAGATATAATTTTTCCAAACCCATCCCCTCAAAAAATTAACACCAAGTTTGTAAAACCCGACCTTTAATTTCTTGCCCACACCAAGGTGTATTATTAGAAAGCGTATAAAGGTTTTCTCTATTTACAGTCCAAGTATGTTCAGGATCAAATAATGTTAATTCGGCTTTTTCACCGACCTTAATAGCTTTAATTTCCTGTTGTAAACACGCTGCTGGTTGATTACTCAAAACTCGCCATAATTCTAAAGCCGTGAATTCACCAGTTTCTACCAGATTTTGCCACAATAAAGCTAATGCTAACTCTAAACCAATTGCCCCCGGTGGTGATTCCGCAAAAGCCTGGACTTTTTCCTCATAGGTGTAGGCTGCATGATCAATAGCGATCGCATCTATCACACCCCCACGTACACCCCCACGCAACGCCGCTACATCATTGGGATTACCTAAAGGCGGGTCTAAATGCAAGGCTGTGTGATAACTTTTAACATCACTCGTATCTAGTAACAGGTGCATCCAAGTAGTGCTGGCTGTCACTGGTAAACCTTGAAACTTAGCAGTCGCAATCAGTTCCACACTCCGCGCTGTAGAAACCCGCATAATATGTACAGGAGTTCTAATAGCAGCCACCAATTCTAACAAAGCTGCGAGCGCACTAGTTTCCGCACTAGCTGGAACAGGGGGTAAACCGATACGCAAAGCCTCCGCACCTTCTCGCATCATACCATTAGCTGATAAAGAGCGATCACAAGGCCAAAACGCCACAGGTTTACCAAAAGGTTGCAGATATTCTAAAACCCGCCTTACTATACTCAAATTTTCCCAAGGTTTACCATCCGTAAAACCCACAACTCCAGCAGTAGCTAAATCACGAAATTCCGTTAATTGCTTACCAGCTAAATCTAGAGTTATTGCCCCCCAAATTTGCAGATAAGCTGAAGCTTTCTCCCCAACTCTCTTTTGCTGCAACTGTGCCACCAAAGCCGGATTATCAATAGGTGGACAAGTATCAGGCAAAACAGCAAGCCTAGTAAAACCACCAGCAGCAGCAGCTTGCAAAACAGAAGCCAAAGTTTCTCTGTCTTCAAACCCCGGTTCACCGGAATGGCTATATAAATCAACTAAACCAGTACCCAGAACCAAACCCCGACAATCTTGAACAAAAATATCAGCACTAATATCAGAAATTTGTGATCCCATTGCTTGGATATAACCATCAATAATCAACACATCAGCTATTTCATCAGTTCCCGAAACTGGGTCGATTAACCGTACTTGTTGCAGCAATTCCTTTGTCATTGTATCTATCGGCTATTACGTATAAATGCGTCAGTCCTGTGTCTATTCTATTTCTTAAATACGCAAAAATTAAACTTAGGACTGGGGATGAATGGAGAAATCCAAAATCCAAAATCTCAAATTCCATTACCGACAGCCGATACCATAGAGTGGTGTAAGCCTACACCAGAATCCTACAATGCTCCTGCTGCCGTTTTATCTAATACACCACCACTCAAATGACTAGTAATGTTCATCGCTTGCAGTACTGGTAAACCACTAGCGCCTAAAGGGTAGTCAATAACACTAACTGCCCCATTACCTTGACGGAAATTCCAGAAATTTTCTGGAGATAAACCCAAGATATTGCAGAGTAAAGTTTTATTAGTAGCATCGTGAGCCACTACCAACCCAATTTGCCATTGATTTACCTCAGCCGATTGTAATATTGACTGCCAAGCAGCCACACTACGTTCCCATAGCTGTTGTAAATTTTCCCCTTGCGGCATTTGTACTTCAGCAGGTACAGTACGCCAGCGTTCCAACACTCCGGGAAACTCTTGTTCTATTTCTGACTCAAACTTGCCTTCCCAACTGCCGTGACTGATTTCCCGTAAACCATCTAGTAATTCCAACTTTATATCAGCATGCTTCTGAAGAATAATTTCCGCTGTTTCTTTTGGACGCGCCATAGTGCTACTAAAAGCAAAATCAAGCGCCACCTCTTGGAGAAACTCCCCAGTTTTTCCTGCTTGCGCTCTGCCATTATCATTCAGAGGAACGTCAATTTGGCCTTGAAACTTACCTTGACGATTCCATTCTGTTTCCCCATGACGTACTAATAATAATCTAAATCCTTGATGATTTGGTCGCAAAGTGGGTAAAGTATCTTCCAAATGTTGCGTCTGATTCATTGAATCTAGCTGAACCGTATCACCCAAACCACCCGCAAAATTTAAAACGCTAATCGCGCAATTAGACTGTTGTAGTCCGTGATAAACACTGGGAGGAATACCCAAAGCCGTACTAATCAGAGCGCGGTTAATACCATTATGTCCAACAATGAGAATAGTTTCCCCTTGATGACGAGATAACATTTCTTGCCAAAACTGCTTGGCTTGTTCATATAAAGCCAGAACTGGGAAAAGTTCTCGTGTCCCGTGTGCGTCACTGACAATCATATGCAATTCGTGGGGACGTTTTTTCCAAATACTATAGTCATCAGGAAACTTCTCTTTCACATCAAGAGATAACATTCCTGCCCACAAAGGTAAATCTACTTCAACCAGATGTTCAGAAACCTGAATCACGGACGAATGTTCAACCAACTCACTGCGAATAATTTCCGCTGTCGTCTTCGCTCGGTTGAGAGGACTGCTATATATTGCTGTAAATGCTATATTACTCAGGGCTTTACCCACTTTACCAGCATCGCTCCGACCTTTATCCGTTAAAGTTGACGCATCAGTACGTCCTTGGATACGTCGTTCAACATTATATGTACTTTGACCATGACGCACAATGATGACACGAGTCATTCAAAAACCTCTTCTCTCCAAATTTCTCATTGTACTGCAAAACTTTGGCAGAATAATTGTTTAGATTGGTTGAGTTTTCGAATTAAGAATTATATTTTTGTCTTGACATTCCCATTTTTATCAGAAATTGGATATGTATCAGATTGGGAAGCAGCTTAAAGCTGATCGAAGTTATAGAGCATCTTAGTAAGAAGTTCAAGGGAGAATTTAAGTATTCGTGTATCCTTTATCCTTAATCTAAGGTAGTAATATTTACGACTATCCAGTGTCCTGAATTGCTCAAACTCCACTGACAAGAATGCTCAAAGTCCCAACCCTCAATGACTATCTAACAGACTTCATTCGTATATTTAGACTTTGGCAACAGATCACTGGAGGTTCAGGTCTTGATTTATTGAAGAATTTTGTAAAGGCCAAACAGGGTAAAATAGAAATCTATAGCCAGGACTCCAGCAAGGAACTCTATCAAAGCACACCCACTTTTTTTGAGGGAACCTTGATAAACATCACAATAAACACCACAATTAAATGTGAGGCGAACTACTACTAATTTTACTAGATATGAGTTGTACTTTTAGGACAAAGGTTCTAATATATAAACACAGTTACAGATGATGGTGATTTTGTGACAGTACCGGGTATTTAGATATTGACTGCTAATCCTAGAGCAATCGCATCTGCTAGAAATCACGGTAAGTTAATACCTAGATAATTAGTTTATATTTTTGTCGATGATAATTTTCCCCAGATTTTTTTATACTCTTTTTTAATTTCATCTGTCAACATTTGGGGAGTTAAAATCTCAGCATTTGCCCCATATTTCAAAATCCGCTGACGAAACCAAAACCAATAATCTATAGTTGCCTCAATGTCACAGTATTTTCCTTCCGGATCACGGTCAACGATTTCTTCATCTTTGCGTCGGGGGTGATAATTAGATAATTGTCCGCTTGTCCGATAGCGAATTTTTAATGTGGGAAAGTCGCAGGATAACCAATGAGTAGTAGATGCAGCACCAACATTGACAATTTTATCTAGGCGAAGAATCTGATTTTCATCTATATTAGGCCAATAATCAAATCGGGAAGAACGCCAGTCAGGTACAAATGCAAATAAGTAGAGAGTACTCTCATCTAGTCTTAATTCTGACCTGTCAATATCCCAAATGCGTCCTTATCCTAGTTTGCTTTCATAGCGAATGGTGTAGCGACATCTTTGTTGAAACCGTGCTTTGAGTTGGGAAGCGATGGTATCTAAATTGTGATCGGTATAATCCACCGGAGGATTAAAATCAACTTTAATAGACGGTGGAATATCCTAATTCTGTTAAATTTCCAATACGTTGAATTTGGCTTGCTTGTCCCGAAAACCCCATATTAGAAAGGAAATATCCGGCTATAGCCAGGGCTTCTCGTTGTTCAGTTGACAGAAGCATGGGAAAATTTGACTCAACTAATTTATAGGGACTATAAGTTACGCTGTCTATTTTAATACCGCCGTCTCTAATTTCACGAATAGGACCAGTGAGTTTTTGCTTAACATCAGCATGATCAGCAGATTTACCATGCTGTTCCATAAACATTGAGAGTAACTCTTCTAATTCTTTGCGTCCACGTGGTTTTTCGGCTAGAAGTCGCAGTATTTCCAGGATAAAAGCGATTTGGTTGTAATCAGAGTAAAGGTAATAGCTACCAGTAGTTTTATGACAATTTATAACAGCGATAGTGATTTTAAAGAGTCTGTTATTCTCGATGCACCAGCATTATTTTGGAACTTATTAGGATCGTCTAATTCATTCCGAATTCAGGAGTTTAAAAATGCAATGCAGCGACTCTTGATCCCACCTTCCGCACCCTAACTGTCACAGATAGTAGTACACAAGAACTAAAGCTCCTGCAAGGAAGAAAAGGCTTAATAAGAACAAGTATGATTAAAATGGGAATAGAGTGAGAGAATAAAGTTTTGTAAAGAAGATAAGAGAAAA
>CAJTBH020000042.1:0-14175 GCA_910574055.2 Azolla filiculoides
TTGCACTTAATATAGATGATTTTAAAATCCTCATTAGTTTTTATTAGGAAATAAGGTGCGTTTCCCCTGGAGTAAGTCATGATAAGGGTCTTTGCCGATAACGGGAGTCAGTGAGGTAAAAAGCAAATGACGACTTCTTTTGATAGAGTTACTTACAGTCAGCTTCTATTAGAGTTACAACCTAAAGTTATTACAGCAGAAGCAGAATAAGACCGCACTTTAGAAACTGTTGAAAAAATGATGGCGTATAAAGATCGGACAGCCGAACAGACTGCTATATTACAACTCTTAGTTACTCTGACTGAGGAGTTTGAAAAAAACTATCCCATGGAAACATCATCACCTTATGCTATAGTGCAACACCTGATGGAAGGACGTGGAATTAAACAAGCTCAACTAGTAGGAATAATTAGCTCTAAAGGAGTTGCTTCAGAAGTTGTGAATGGCAAAAGAGCAATTAGCAAAGCCCAAGCAAAAGCATTAGGATAGTTTTTTAATGTCTCTCCCTTATTGTTTATTTAGCAAGTAGTGATCACTGATTATTACCGCATGGTAACGAATTCCTCAGCCGAGCTAGGATGGATACCGATAGTAGCATCAAAGTTTGCTTTGGTAGCACCCATTTTGATTGCGATCGCAATTCCTTGAATAATCTCCGCCGCATTCGTTCCTACCATGTGTGCTCCCAGCACCTTATCGGTTTTCTTATCAACCACCAATTTCATTATGGTTTTTTCTTCTTTACCAGCTAAGGTGTAGTACATGGGACGGAAGCGAGTGCGATAAACTTTTAGTGCATCACCATGTTTTTCTCGGGCTTCTGCTTCTGTCAAACCTACTGTAGCAGCTTCAGGATTCGTAAAAATTGCGGTGGGGACATTTTCATAACTCATAATACGAGACTTACCACCAAATACCGTATCTGCAAAGGCTCGACCTTCATTAATCGCCACAGGAGTTAAATTAATCTTGTTTGTACAATCTCCCACTGCATAGATATTTCCTTCTACTGTTTGACTATATTTATCAACAATAACTGCTCCATCATGAAGCTTAACTTTGGTATTTTCCAAACCCAGGTTTTGTGTATTTGGTTTGCGGCCAAGAGCAGCTAAACTGACAGCATCCACAACAACTATCTCTTCAGACTCCCCATCTTTGCGAACTGTTACTTTAATTCCTTCTGCATCTTTTTCAAGAGTAATTAGTTGGATGTTATTGAGAATTCTAATCCCGTGGTTAATCATTCCTTGCTGAATTTCAGTCTGCAAATCTTGATCAAAACCACGCAAGATTGTTTCACTGCGTGTTATTTGAGTGACTTCTGTTCCCAGTCCGTTCATGATAGAAGCAAATTCTGAGCCGATGTAACCTCCCCCCAAAATTACCATACGTTCGGGCTGTTTCTGAAGATGGAAAATATCATCAGAGGTAATAGCGTGTTCAACTCCTAAAATGTTGGGTTTAATAGGATGGGCACCAACGGCAATCAATATCTTATCTGCTGTTAGTTGGTGATCGCCAACTAAAATTGTATGGGCATCAACGACTTTTCCATATCCTTGGAATACCTCAACTTTATAATTATCAAGCATTTTTTGATAAATTCCATTGAGGCGAATGACTTCATTGTTGACTGTACTAATCATCTTTTCCCAATCTAGAGAACTCTGGACAGCACTCCAACCATATCCTTTGGCATCCGAAAATAGCTCAGGAAAATGAGAAGCATAAACCATCAGTTTTTTAGGGACGCAGCCACGATTAACGCAGGTTCCGCCTAGTCGGTCAAATTCAGCAATTCCTACCTTAGCTTCGTATTCTGCGGCACGTCTGGCAGTCGCAATACCACCAGAACCAGCACCAATTACAAATAAGTCGAAATCGTAGGTCATATTAATTTTAGACTTTGGGTTTTGGATTGTATATTAAATATTTGCTTAAATATTTATACTATGGGTTTATACTATCGGTCAGAAATGGGGAGATTTGGAAACAGGGAAATGCGGAGCATAATATATGTTTCCGCCCCCTAGCTTCAATCACGAATTACACACTTTTGAGGTACTTTAACATGGTGTCTGCATCTGAAACTTCAAAGGGATCGCTGGGACAGTTGTCATCCAAACCTGGCTCAATGAACATCTTTTCAATTTTGCCATCATTTACTACCATTGAGTAGCGCCAAGAACGCATTCCAAAGCCCAGGTTAGATTTGTCAACTAACATTCCCATTTTACGAGTAAATTCGCCATTCCCATCAGGTAATAAAAAGACGTTCTCAGCGCCTTGTTGTTTACCCCATTGGTACATAACAAAAGCATCATTTACAGATATACAAATAACGCTATCTACCCCCAATGCTTGAAATTCTTTGTAGAGTTCCTCATAGGGGGGCAGATGTGAGGTGGAACAGGTGGGAGTAAAAGCTCCAGGTAATGAAAATACAACTACACGCTTGCCAGCAAACAGTTCTTCTGTGGTGCGATCTTGCCAGCGGAAAGGGTTGGGTCTACCAATGGACTCGTCACGGACACGCGTTTTGAACACGACACTAGGAACGGTTGCGATCAAAGCCATATTAACCTCTGAAATTTTGATGTGTGAAATTATGTTTGGTCTCTGGCGATGTATCTCACAATACTTTTTACTCAAGCAATGAGCAGTAAGCATAAACACTCATTTAATTTTAAAAATTAAATATTTTGTTAATTGATGAATATGATAACCTGTAATGAGGTTAAAAATTTCTAGGCAAACCTAGAATCATGCAGGAACAAGCAGGTTCAATTATTGAAACCTTAAACTCTAAGGGTTTGACGGTAACTCCTCAATGATGAGGTGAAAGTTGACAGTGAACAGACTGATAACTTATAACTAATTGTGATTGACATCACCTATTTACTGCTGTTGTTATCACCAAAAAGATTGATAATTCTTACCACTATTTGATTAAGTCAATTACTTCAAAGGTAGAGGTTCTAGGGGATATTAATATTATGAAGTTAAAGGAAAACCCCCATGCGCCACATCAAAATTCTTCCTGGTGCTGTTTCAGAAATCATCGCGACTTCTGCTGATAGTGGAATTTTGATTTTAGCAGATCGCTACGGACTGATGGCAGCTATTTTAGATGAGTTTATAAATGATGATGAAGCCCTCAATAGACTATTACTTCATGTGATTAGAGGTCCGATTCAGTTAATAGACCAAATCTCCTGCGATCGCTAAATATTATGTATCGCTAAATATTATGATGATTTTTTATATCCTTACAGAAGATTGGAGATCAATGAGGTACAGAATCTAAATCGAAACCTAGTACCGCCATGAATTCAAAGTGCTTCCTTCAGAAGAGCTACGGTAAAAAAATAGTGCTTCCAGCAGAGCAGGCTGCGCCAACAAAATCCAAAATGTATAAGCTGTGTGTGAGCTTTTCAGTGATTTGGAATGGTTGGTTTACTTACGCCATACTGTACTAGACAGCAAGAGAGTTTTACTTCTAACTCCTAACTCCTGACTCCTGACTCCTGACTCCTACTGTAATTTTAGTGATCAATAGAGGGTGCAGGGCTTTTGATAAGTCAAAAACAAGGCGTTTTTTCCCATACACCCTACACCCTACACCCTAAACTTGGGAATCTTCAACTTGACCAATGCGACGAATGTTAAGAATATCGCTCATTTTCTTAATTTGCACAAACAAGTGTTCTAATTGAGAGCGATCGCAAATATCAATTCCCAAATCCATCAGTGCCGGTTGTCCCAAAGCTGTTTTCACATTAGCATGGCGCACATTTATACCTTGGTCGCTCAACCGCGATAAAATATCCTTCAATATTCCCACTCTATCAAGAGTCTCAATTTGAATATCCACCGGATAAGTGTAAGGACGACCGCTATTTTCTATGGCAGTATTCCATCTGACTGGTACTAGTCGCTCACATTCCACATTATCCACATTATGACATCCTTGACGATGAATGGATATACCTCTTCCCCGCGTTACTACGCCTATAATCGCTTCCCCAGGAATCGGCGTACAACATCCAGCTATATGATAAAGCAAACCTTCTACACCAATAATAGGTGAATCACTAGCACGAGAAGTAATTGGTGGTGTATCTCGCGACGTTTTGGATGTTGACTCCTTGAGTATAAATGACATAACATCAGCCATCGGTTGTTGTGCTTTCACCACATCCCGCCAGCGATTTAACACCAAGTTTAAAGTAATTTCTCCATAACCTAAACCTGCTAGTAAATCTTCCACACTGTGATAATTGCACTTTTCAGCCACAGTATGCATTGCATTTGATTTCAGCAAGTGATCAAAACCAGTTTTACCGAGTTCCTTCTCTAATAAATCTCTTCCTCGTGACACATTTTCTTCCCGGCGCGATCGCTTGTACCATTGTTTGATGCGATATTTCGCCGCCGAAGTCCTGACAAAATTCAACCAATCCAAACTAGGATGGCTATTCTTTTGAGTAATAATATCAACAATATCGCCATTGTGTAATCGCGTCGATAATGGCACGATGCGCCCATTGACCCGCGCCCCTGCACAATGATTTCCCACCTCTGTATGAATTCGATAAGCAAAATCTATACTCGTAGATCCGGGACTTAGAGGAACAACATCCCCCTTTGGGGTGAAGACATAAACATCATCTTCAAATAGATTGTCTTTAACACTATCTAAGTATTCTTGAGCATCTTTTAAATCACTTTGCCACTCTAATAGTTGCCGTAACCAAGTAAACTTCTCATCTGTTCCTGTTAATTGGCTATTAGTAGAACCCCCGGTTTCTTTATACTTCCAATGTGCAGCAATCCCATACTCAGCAACATGATGCATTTCCATTGTCCGAATTTGCACTTCCAAAGGTCGGCCAGTCAAACCAATGACCCCAGTATGCAAGGACTGGTAACGGTTAGGTTTAGGCAGCCCAATGTAATCTTTGAATCTTCCTGGTATCGGGCGAAACGCATCATGAACAACAGCCAACGCCCGATAGCATTCTTCATTAGTTTGCACAATAATTCGCAGTGCAGCCAAATCATAAATTTCATGAAATTCTTTGTGCTGACGATGCATTTTTTGATAAATGCTATAAAGGTGTTTCGGACGACCGCTGACATCCAAACATTGGATTCCCGCCTGTTGCATTCGTTTCCGCAACACTTCCGTAGCTCTAGCCAATTTTTCTTCCCGCGCGGTTCGTTTTTCAGAAACGTGCTGCTGAATTTCTCGGAAAGCATCAGGTTCCAAATACTTAAATGCCAAATCTTCCAATTCCCATTTAACCCGCCAAATCCCCAAACGATTAGCTAAAGGTGCAAAGATATCTCGTGTTTCCTGGGCGCTACGGCGACGACTAGCTTCTGACATATACTGCAAGGTTCGCATATTATGCAAACGGTCTGCCAACTTCACCACAATTACCCGAATATCCTGCGCCATGGCCAAAAACATTCGCCGGAAATTTTCCGCTTGGCTTTCAGTTTTACTGGTGAAATTGATTTTAGAAAGCTTGGTGACACCTTCTACCAATTGTCTGACTTCAGCCCCAAAATGCTCTTCTATTTCTTCAATTGTGACTTCTGTATCTTCCACTACATCATGAAGAAATCCAGCTCCTATCATAGCTGGACTTCCTCCCAAATCACGCAGCAATCCGGCTACAGCTACAGGATGAGCTATATAAGCTTCTCCAGACTTGCGGTACTGACCTTGATGCAGTTGATAGGCAAATTGAAAAGCATGACAAATCAAAGCAATATCGCTATGCATTCGGTTATCTTCCGCTGTGCTAGTCTTTACTGGTGTTTCTCGTAAACATTTCTTGAGCCATTCCGGAAGACTGACATGAACTGAGGAATCAAGAAGTAAGCTGCTCATACAAGAGAAAAGATAAATTTTTGGTGGATAATAGAGATATAGATGAAAATTACAGCATCGTCAAAAGAAGATGCTGTCCCAAGTACAGGTAGGAAAAACAGTGTGAGGATGACTGTATAATTGCCTGTGAACATCATCCATTAAGGGTGTGCAGGCACATAAACAGAATATCCATATATGACAAACAAAGCCTGAGAGAATAATTCTAGGCTTCTAATTTGATTAAGTCCATGAAAGGCTTTATTCTAAAAGAAAATTTTCTTCACATTAATAGTAGCTAATTATATTGGACAAATATCCAGTTAATTAGTTTGGAAGTTTCATCTTGACAGGATGAAGTATAACAACCTCTATCCCTTGGCTAAAAGCTGTTGAAACTTTTTGTAGATTTTCACTTTCCAGAAGTCAAGTCTGCTGCATTCAGTGCTTGTTTGACAACAGAACTCATTAACTAATGTTAGCTGATTTGACGTAATATGTCTAATGTCTAGGAAAACAATGACATTTTGCAATACTAATAGGAGGTAGGAGTTAAAAGAAGGAGTTCAGGAGTATGGCTTATGCCACGCTATACTATCAGGAGTTAGGAGTTATGTCTCAGTATCTTGAAAAATATCAAGAATTTTCCACATTACTGGAGCAATTCTGCTCTTATGTCACCCAAAACCAAATAAGTGCTCCTTTTTTACGGCAGCATCTACGCGAGTTGCAGCAATGGTTTGTCCAGCAAATTGTGCCTATATGTGATCTGGACTGGCGTGAACAGTCTTATCAGACGGAGATTAGTAAGCAACTGCGATTGCTGGAAATAGATGTGATGTTTTTCCAAGGTGCAAGGCAGTCTGTAACGGCAGAAGCGAGACTTATAACCATTAGCAATCGCCTCACTACTCTAATTCAATATTGCCATGCCATAATGCAATCGGAAGCACCAGAAGGTTGAATTTAGTGATCATTTGTCAGTTATTCAAATTATTAATTTTCTCCCCTGCGCCCAATCATCAATCACCAATCACCTGTTACCTGTTATAATACGAACTAAGTTGGAAATATACAAACTATGCCACAGGACTTATCACCCCTTTGGATATCGCTGAAAACTTCATTTCTAGCGACTTTCATCACCTTCTTTATGGGTATTGGTGCTGCTTACTGGATGTTCGGATATAGAGGTAAAGGGAAATCTATCATCGAGGGTATTTTTATTGCACCGTTGATTTTACCACCTACAGTTGTTGGTTTTTTGTTGTTGCTATTTTTTGGTAGAAATGGTCCGGTTGGTAAATTGATGGAACTATTTAACCTCACAATAGTTTTTACTTGGTATGGTGCGGCTATAGCTGCAACTGTAGTTTCATTCCCGTTAATGTATAAAACTGCATTGGGATCTTTTGAACAAATTGATGCTAATTTGTTGCGTGTGGCGAGGACTTTAGGTGCTAAGGAACTAACAATATTTTGGCGGGTTAGTTTACCTTTAGCTTTTCCTGGCATTTTAGCAGGTGTAACATTAGCTTTTGCCCGTGCTTTGGGTGAATTTGGAGCAACTTTGATGTTAGCTGGTAACATTCCTGGACAAACGCAGAATGTACCGATGGCAATATATTTTGCTGTGGAAGCTGGGGATATCAATGAAGCTTGGTTTTGGGCGGTCTCAATTGTGGCAATTTCTCTATCCGGGATTATTTTAACTAACTTATGGCAAGAACAAAAACATAAAGTTAGAAGCATAAATAAAGAAATAGATAAACAAATAGAACCAGAAAATCAATCTTTCCTTGCATCTTCCAGATCTTCTGCATCCGGCTTATTTATAGATATTGAAAAAAAACTGGCAAATTTTCATCTCCAAGTAGCTTTTAATACAGATAGTCAACCATTAGGATTGTTGGGTGCTTCTGGTGCAGGAAAAAGTATGATTCTCCGTTGCATTGCGGGGATAGAAACACCAACACAAGGAGTAATTGTATTAAATAATAAAGTTTTATTTGATTCAAAAAAAGGAATTGATATTCCTGTTCGTAACCGTCGCATTGGATTTTTATTCCAGAATTATGCTTTATTTCCACATCTAAATGTGGCCCAGAATATCGCCTTTGGTTTACCAAAAAAATTATCTTGTGGAAATCTTAATTTAGAGGTAGAAAAACAATTAATAGCAATGGAACTACAGGGATTAGGTGATCGCTATCCTCACCAACTTTCTGGAGGACAACAACAAAGAGTAGCCTTAGCTAGGGCTTTGGCAAGTCAACCGGAAGGATTGCTCTTAGATGAGCCATTTTGCGCCCTTGATACACATCTACGCAGTCAGTTAGAACAACAGATGACAGAGACTTTAACTGATTATTCCGGTGTGACTTTATTTGTCACTCATAACATGGAAGAAGCATATCGGCTTTGTGCCAATTTATTAGTATTAGAAAATGGTAAAGAAGCTCATCATGGTTCTAAATATGAGATTTTTCAGCACCCTGCTACTATGAATGTGGCTAAAATAACTGGATGTAAAAACTTTTCTCGCGCTGTTTGTATATCATCCCAACAGCTAGAAGCCATTGATTGGAATTGTACTCTCCAAGTTGTAGAATCAGTTCCTAATAAATTATCTCATATCGGGATTCGCGCCCATCAAATTGTTTTTACCAATGACCCATATCAGGAAAATACTTTTCCCTGTTGGTTAGCCAGAACCAGTGAAACACCTCACCGGATTACCTTATTTTTAAAGTTGCATTCTCCGGCTCGAAATGTTCATGATCATCACTTGCAAGCTGAAGTTTATAAGGAAAAATGGGTAAAAATCAAAAACTTACCTTTTCCTTGGTATGTACATTTAGAACCTTTGCGGTTGATGTTAATGGAATAGTCTCGTGACTTCCCTTTGAATTTTGAATTGGTATTACTTGTCAGGTTTCAACAATAAATAAGATAACTATCCATCACTAACTGTAACACCAGCGCAATCGCCTGCGACTTCAGCAGTACCTCAAAAGACAGAATCTACCCTACCAAAACCTTTAATTTTGCCTCCTGTATCTTGGACTCATACATAAGGCCTAATGGTTCATAATATGCACTAAACAAAACTGTATCTTAACTAGATTTCCCAATTGATTGATAAAATACAAACTCTTTTTCATTCCCTGTGTGTAATTCTTGAGCAGAATTAGTAGATAATACTAATTATCTGAATCTCTGCAAGCTTTGATCAACAGGCTCTCTTGTAATTCCTGGGATTTTATATTTTTGATAAGCAGTCGCAGCACGATCAGTTTTCAAGTATTTCTAACGTTGGTTAATAGATTTTAATAACGCTTTTTTATCTGTTATTTCATCCTGTTCATTATCATAAGTTCTCCCATGTAAACAAGACAGATCCTTTTCAGAACAAGTAACAGGAATTTTTTGGACAAGTATAGGTGAGTTTTTGGTATCTTCAGTTTTCAAGGCAAATGCTAAATCCCATTTTGTGATTTGACATTCTGGAGAACTGATGTTTTTATTTTTCACCGCTGCTATTTCCAAGAAAAAAATTGTGGAAAAATTGGTAATCTGAGAGTTACGTTAAATATCTTGTTTATGACATTAACATAGGAGTTCAGTAGTTAGGAGGGAGAAGAAGAAAGAACGAGTCAGGATTTTTTTTAGTTGATCTGCTCCCAATTACGAATTTATTCATTCATATTATGGTAGGTAGCAACAGCAGAAGGTGAAATGCGATTTAAGTAACGGAAAATCCAATATTTGAATATAGTATCTAAAATTACGGGAAATGTAGCAATGAATAAAAAGATAAAATCCCTATTAGCAGGTAATCCCCAGTGTCGTGATAAACCTTCCAGAATTACTTCCCAACCGTGAGGAGAGTGAAAGCCGACAAATACATCAGTAAACAATATAATAATAAATGCTTTGGCGCTATCACTTAATCCATATACTATATGATCCAAGAAATCTTTGAGAACGGAAATAGAAGACTTACTGATAAATAACAGCCAGATAAAAGCAGCCACGGAAAAAATATCTGCAAATACATTTTTAATCGCATTAGAACTTTGACTCCAAAACTCCTCTGCTATTTCCTGTGCTTTCTCTTTCATCTGGCGTTCTAGAACTTCAGGTGATAGCGTTGGGGCATTAGTAATTAAGTTTTCAAATTTGATTCTTTCTTCAAACCTTTGCAGTTCTACAAGTGCTTCTTCTTCCATTTCTGCATTGAGAAAGACTTCCACGGCTTCTGCACTTCTAAAATGCTCAACTAAAGGACCGACAAATACAGCTTTAGCTATTTGATGAGTTAGCAGTGGTATGATGATGAGTAATAAAATAAAGCGAATAGAGATAATTGTTCTTTTTTGTGTTTGTCTAAAAGTTTTCACTACGTCTTGTTCAGAATTTGGATCTAATTCCGACTGTAGACGAGTAATGGTAGTTAAAATTGAACGAGGTAAAACTCCTGTAGTATCAGTTTTACGTTTGGGTTCTCTATCGTTGCTCTTAACTGGTAATATTGGTCTATTTAGTTGGGTAATGATCTGATTTTCGGCTACAATGTTAGGTGAAGGCACTAAATTTGTAGAATCTCTTTCTAAATCATCATCTGTGTATTTGGTAATGACCTGATCAATAAATTCTAGCTTTTCTAAAACTAAAACTGGAGTTGTATATTCTATGCCTGTTTTAGCAGCTGCTTGTTGTTTAGATTCATTGGAAAACCAACGACTGGCTTTAAATTCCGTCAGCCGCATCTGAGTATTTCTTAATAATTTCTTTAATTCTGTATAAAAATAGTCCATAACACTACTACTGTACATAGCAGAATCTGGGCATATTTTTTGACTATTAAAATGCTTATCTTCGAGTTCTTTAATTTTCAAGGCTGATTGATAAGCTTCATTTAAAGAGCGTTCTGGTGTCAGCAAGTACCATCGGTAAGCAGCTAATAGGAAAGGGTATATTTTTTGACCAAGCATAGAGTTTCTCATCGTCGATTATCATTTCACATAGTTTGGTGATTATGGAACTTAAGCTAACGCAAAAGTTATACTAACAACTATATAAGGAGTTTTTTTGTGGTTTTGGATTCTATTTGGATTGTCGGTAGTAGCCGCAGTGGTAAGACGACTCGTTTAGCCGAGCAGTTTTGTCATTGGGTACAAATTGGCAATCAACATACAGAACTATTTTATAGGAAAAATCAAAATAATAAAAAGGGTAAAAACTCAATTAAAACCGCAAATCTCCGACAAACAGAACCAGGAGTTTTGGTTTTAGCTTCTAATGATAATAATCGCCGTTTCTTAAGTGATAATATTGTCGCTTTGACTTCAGGAAAATCCCCAATTCGTGCTAAGACAACTGTGGGGTTTATTCAGGATGAGGTAATTTTATTTTGGCCGTTATTAATTGAATCTTTGCGAATTAAAGCACAATTCCCGGTCAGATTACGCCCAGAAACTGAGCAAGAATTAGCAACCAAATTGTGGCGTTATCAATTAGATGCTGAAACTTTGCAACGTGCAGGTGTGAATGAGTATCGCTTAGTTAGGCGGATATTGGACTTGTGGCAATTAGCAGCTTATGGTGGGTTAATTTGTGAAGATATTGCGAATATATTGCAAACAGGTTTAGAAGAAAATGGCAGGAATTTAGAACCAGAACTTTTAGGTTCTTTGCTGTTAGATTGGCGTAATTGGTGTTTAGAAAGGGGATTTTTGAGTTATGGACTGATAACGGAACTGTACAATCAGCATTTATTAACTAATGGTGATTATCAGCAAAAATTGATGCAACGTTATCAAAGAGTTATAGCAGATGATGTGGATGAATATCCAGCCATAGCCCGTAATTTGTTTGAGTTTCTGTTAGATAATGGTGCGATTGGGGCGTTTAGCTATAATCCAAAAGGGGCGGTGCGCTGGGGTTTAGGTGCAGATCCCAAATATTTAGAAGGGTTAGCAAGGCGTTGTCAGGTAGAAAATTTAGTCAGTCCGCGACAAAATAGCCTAGGGTATCGACTGACTACACAGATGCTAGAATTAGTCACCGAACCAATGGCGATGTTGAGCTTACCAAAGTCTGTGGAGTTGATTCAAACTTCTTCACGCGCTCAACTTTTGCGAAAAACAGCAGAAGAGATTATTCAAGCGATAAAATCAGGAATAGTGGAACAGGAAGAAGTGGCGATTATTGCACCTGGGTTAGATGCTATCGCACGTTATACTTTCATCGACATATTAACTAAACAAAATATTCCCGTCGAATCTCTCAATGACCAACGCCCCTTAATTAGTTCAGCAGCTATCAGAGCTTTACTCACCTTATTAGCTTTAGTTTACCCTGGCTTGGGACGGCTTGTAGACCGGGATGAAGTTGCAGAGATGTTGGTGGTGTTGAGTTGGAGTAATAGCCATGATGGAGAGTTAGTAACTTGGGAAGACGGAGAGAAAAAAGAATTCCCACAACCGAAGATTGATCCTGTACGCGCTGGGTTAATTGCAGATTACTGTTTTATACCGCATCCAGACAACCCACACCTACTAGAAGTAAAAACCTTTGAACGCTGGGATAGAATTGGCTACGTGGCAAGTCAAGCCTATGGAGATATTTTACAGTGGATTGAAAAACAGCGATACCTACTGCGATCACCACAAGAACAGCATCTTATCCCTACTCCCATTTCCCTGTTATATTTAGCAATTCAAAATTTTCTCTGTAAAAATAGCAATCCCCAATATCAACAACTAGCAGCACTGCGAGAACTATTAGAAACCGCCCAACATTACTGGGAAGTAGATACAAGATTAAAACAAACTGACTTACAACGAGCGGAACTTACCAATGTGATCGCCGAATTTATTCAACTCCTGCGCCGTGGTACAATTACAGCTAACCCGTACCCCTTACATCCCATCGGGAATACCAGAAAAGCCGTTACCTTAGCAACCATCTTCCAATACCGTGCTAGTCGCAGAAATCACCAATGGCATTTTTGGCTAGATGCAGGTTCACCGCTCTGGGCTAAAGGCGGTGCAGCCACTTTATACGGTGCTACTTTGTTCTTGCAAGATAGATTAGGTGAACCTTGGACAGCAGCCAATGAACAAAAAGCCCAAACACAAAGATTACACCGCATAATAGCAGATTTACTGGCGCGTGTTGGTGAGAAAATTTTTTTATGTCACAGTAATTTAGCCGTCAATGGACAGGAACAAATGGGTCCCCTATTACCTTTAGTTCATGCTTGTGGGACAGTTAATATTTCCTAAATGATTACCTCAATTTAACCGTGAATGTGTTAAATGAAGATCATTGCAATTAGCTAAAAATGCTTGTTCAATGACAAATAATTTCGACCAAGCACGAATTTAATGCTATTGGGACAGCCATTGGTGTTTCTAGTCGTCCTCCCACAACAAGGCCTTTTAGCAGTGATTTAAGTGGACATGAATTTTGGCAACTGCGTCAAGCTGGATATTGGCCAAAAGGATTGTTATTTGGTGCTTGTTCTTATTATTTACATAGCGATCACACCACCTGCACCTTAATGAGTACTCTATTTGGAATCATCTTTTTGTCCAAGGTAGACCCAACCAAGAATTAACACAGTTTACCCAACGCTTTCAAGATGCAAGGGAATTAGTAGTCATGCAACTTTCAGAACAAATCCAACAATTGGTACCTAAAGGTGTAGTAGGAATACACATCGAAAAAGGTGAATAAATCATCACCTAAAACCCACATTCCGCACTTCATTATGTACTACATGCGTAACTCTAAAAATAGACAATACAATAAAAATTGCCAACAACTTGGAACTCGTAAGTATTGACAATAAATTCAGGATAAAAGAAAGGATTCAGGTCTAAGGTAGAGGGATTAAAAAAGGTCTATGGAAAGCAGAGTGAACCATAGCTTTCATAGGTTGGTCAAAAAACTCAATTAGAGAAAGTGCTTGACGGCGACAAGTTTGTATAACCGTCAATAAATTGGCAGGATGTTGGAATAGCTCCAGAGAAAGAGAACCACCACAGACTTTTTGTTGTGTCAGTGCTAAACCTAACCTTGGTTCAGCTAAATTATGATCAAGGTCTATTGCCTAAGGAAGGTAAAAGTTTACCAGGTTCCCCTGGGGCTTGATCAATGAATGAATGGAAGATTCAACTTTTGGTTGAAACTAGGATGGCCAAGTCAAGAATTTATGAAGGTTTTAGGTTTGTTGGAATAAAGGGTAGTTTTTAAAACCTTCATCTTAAAACCTTCATCTA
>CAJTBH020000046.1:0-16860 GCA_910574055.2 Azolla filiculoides
TTTGTCATCAACATCTTCATGGATAGGAACTATCCGTAACTATTCCCAAACCTGATTCTTTCCTTGGCTCTTTCCTCATCTTAACACTATGGAAAGCCAGACACAGACTCCTTTGTAAATTGTCGGAGGCCTCTATTCTAAGCGTAATGAAATGGAGAGTATCCCGAAGGGATACTCTCCCAGTTATTCTTCCAGTCGCTCTTTTTATTAGCCGTTTTTCTGTAAGCGGAGCCCGAAGAGGAACTATTTTTCTGTACCCTTTTGTAGACTATATTCTGCCCCGTCTTTTACCCTGAGAAAAGTAAGAATTAAGTAGGTAGACACAAATAAACATAACTATGTAACAAAATGTAAATTACTTGAAACCCTTGGGATTGGTTGATTCCCCTTTGCTGCATTCGCCATAACATAGTTATAAATTTTTCCGCCCACCTACTTATACAGGCATGATCCTATACATTTATGTCAAATACATTTATGTCAAGTAATTAATGTAGTGCGTCATATAATTTGTCTAGCCAGACAGCCGCGCCACAATGTCATAAAAAATCCCTGGTTTTGATCAAAAGCCAGGGTAACGAAACACATAAATTCAGTCTTAATTATAAGTGATGCAAAACACAGTCCATCTACCTGCATCTATTGGTCACAAGTTAAGGAAAAGGGGAAATTTTCAAGGGTGGTATTTGGAGTGGTTAAAAATAGTGAGCAACTCATTAATAGGCAAGTAATTGAGCGATTGTTACTAGCCATGACACAGAGCCGAAAAACCAATCGAGACTACACGAAAAAGAAACACAGACTACTCGTAGAAGATCAAGTAATTGCCGAGCAACTCTCAGGATTACTGACACCAACCATTACAAATCAAGAAAACTAAGTAGGTGGGCGGAAAAATTTATAACTATGTTATGGCGAATGCAGCAAAGGGGAATCAACCAATCCCAAGGGTTTCAAGTAATTTACATTTTGTTACATAGTTATGTTTATTTGTGTCTACCTACTTACTACCGAACATTAGGACTCAGTGAACGGATACTAGACCTCTTGCAGAATTAATTTTATGTTACAATGCACCTTTGTCTTTGTTCTAGCCAAAAGTTAGAGTTACACGGTTATGTTTGAATTAGCGATCGCAAAGAACACCAAAAATACATAAAATCTAAAACTCTCTTTCATACCACATAAACAATTTTGCAAGAGGCCTACTGAATTTACCGTTGATCATGGCTGCGGTGTTAACCTTATAGTAACTGGCGAACCCGAAGGGTTCAAGATTGGAGGCATTGCATTCTTATGGAACAAGCGTGTTAAACCCTGATGTTTTACCACCTGATGTGGTAGCCGATTTATATCGGGGACGTTGGCGGATTTAAGATGCCTGTAATACAGTAAAAAGACTCTTGGGTTTAAGTTATTTATGGACGGGTTCAATCAATTGAATTCAATTACAAATTTGGGTGACTTGGTTATTTTATACTGTTTTAGTAGATTTAGCTGATGCCGTAGGGGAACAACAGTTCCATTTCACAAGGGACGCGACATTTCACCAACTTCGTTACGTAAGGTCATTACACCTATCTTTAAAAGAAATTTTGTGGGAAAATAAACATAAAAAATGTAACTGTGTATATCAATAATGACAAGTCCCCTAGCAAGAATAGAATTCTACCCCCAGGAATCAAAAAGATTAATTGGGATTAAGTATGAAGAGTTTATCACATTAGTAGCATTAGCAGAAGAAAGCCATCTAGAGAAACAAGCAGAAATTGAAAAAAGAAAAATTAGGTTAATAGCGTCTGGAGGAGGACGTAAAGCAGAAATGACCCCAAAGGAGGGAGTATGTCTATACCTAGTAAAACTGAGACGGAAGCTAACATTTGAAATTCTAGAATTACTGTTTAATCTATGGAGGATAAAAGCAAATAGCACATTTAATTATTGGGTAGAAATTCTGATGGAAATTTTACCTATCTCCCAAATGAAAGAAGCAAAAAAAGATGAGTGAAAGTATCAAGAATTATGGGAAGTACTGAGTGAGTATGAATTACTAATAGATAGTGCAGAAGAAGCTATAGAAAGACCAGGTAACTATCAGGAGCAGAAAAAAAATTATTCAGGCAAGAAGAAAATACACACTCTAAAAAATCAATTTAGAGTATTGCCAGGATGTGAAGATATAGTTGATATTTATATTGGAGAATTAGGTAAGATAAGCAAGATTACACTATTTAGAAATAATCGCCAAAACCTAGATGCCAAACAAAGATCTTCCGGAGACGAAGCTTGTATAGGAGAATAATTTATTACTACACCTTATTAAGAAGCCCAAAAAAGCTGAATTTTTAGAGATTTAAAAATAAGAAAATATCTTCAAGAAGAATTGGTGTTGAACATCTCATATGTAGAGTCAAAACTTTTCGAGTAGCTAGTGATAGATTTCCTTTAGCTGGACATGGTTATAATCCGGTGATAATGGTAGTATGTGGATTAGTTAGGTTAGATCTAAATTATTCATTTATACTAAGTCATGATATTTGAATCATCAGCCTTTAGATTATCTTTTTTAGAAGGCTATGTTTCTCAAAACTTTTAATAATTTTGATATTTTCATCCCCAAACCCATATTTTTGCCTTCAGCCATAATTAGTATTTCATCCCAGTTATAGTTCGTGTAACGCTTTCACAGTAAGCTTTTTATCTTGTGTGGATAAGTCTATTGGTGACATAAATTTGACAGTTGAGGAAGTGCTGGAAACTCGGTAAAAATAAATAAACTTTAAGCGCTCGGACTCCATCCCCCACATCACGCTATGATCAAAGATAGTGTCTAAACTGTGCCTAAGATCTCAGCATATACCATGACGACTCCGACACCAGAACACAATCAACCAAATACACCTCTTAGGGATACGAAACTGGTAGAAGACCGCAGCAAGCTGAGTAAGATGTATCAGCACTATGTAGAAATGAAGGATAAATATCCTCATGCGTTGCTACTATATCGCGTCGGTGATTTTTTTGAAACATTTTTCCAAGACGCTGTAACCGTATCCAGAGAATTAGAATTAGTTTTAACCAGTAAACATGGTGGTGAGCTTGGTCGTATTGCTATGACTGGTGTACCTCATCACGCTTGGGAACGCTACACAACTCTACTCGTAGAAAAAGGTTACGCTGTGGTGATTTGTGACCAAGTTGAAGATTCATCGGAAGCAGTGGGTTTGGTAAAACGCGAAGTAACCCGCATCCTTACCCCTGGGACTTTGTTGGAAGAAGGAATGCTACAAACAAGTCGCAATAATTATTTGGCGGCTGTGGTAATTGCTGTCAATCATTGGGGGTTGGCTTATGCAGATATATCAACTGGAGAATTTCTCACCTGTGAAGGTAGTGATTTAGAACACTTGACCCAAGAGTTAATGCGATTGCAACCATCGGAAGTGTTGTTTCCTACCAACGCCCCCGATTTAGGTACTTTACTGCGTCCAGGGGAAACTTCGCCATCTCTTCCCCAATGTTTACCACCTACATTTTGTTACAGTTTGCGATCGCAACTTCCCTTTTCTCAATCCGAAGCTAGAAGTAAATTATTGCAGAAATTCAAACTGCGATCGCTCGAAGGCTTAGGTTGTGAACATCTTCCCCTCGCAGTTCGCGCTGCTGGTGGACTTTTGGAATATATCGAAGATACCCAAAAACAAAACCCCGTTCCTCTGCAACTATTACACACCTACAGCCTAACCGATTATCTTATCGTTGACCACCAAACCCGACGTAACTTAGAAATTACCCAAACCGTGCGCGATGGCACATTTCACGGTTCTTTGTTATGGGCTTTAAACCGCACTACTACCGCCATGGGTGGACGAGCCTTAAGAAGATGGTTGTTACAACCGCTACTTGATATTAAAGGCATTCGAGCGCGACAATATACCATTCAAGAATTATGTGAAAATACTCCTTTACGTCAGGATTTACGGAGATTATTACGGAAGATCTATGATTTAGAACGTTTAACAGGTCGTGCAGGTTCAGGAACAGCCAATGCACGGGATTTAATGGCTTTAGCTGATTCTTTCTCTAGTTTACCTGAATTATCTCGTATAGTAGAAGATGCGCGCTCGCCATTCTTGAAAGCTTTGCAAAAAGTACCACCTGTACTAGAGGAACTAGCAGAAAGGTTACAGGCTCACATCGTAGAATCACCACCAATCCATCTCAAAGAAGGTAGTTTGATTCGCCCCGGGATCAACCCGCTTTTAGATGAAAGAAAAGCTACTGTAGAAGCGGATCAAAAATGGATTGCAAATCTAGAAGTTGATGAAAGAGCGAGAACAAGAATCCCGACTTTAAAGGTAGGATTTAATAAAACCTTTGGCTACTATATTAGTATTTCTCGTTCCAAATCTGACCAAGTACCTGATAATTACATCCGTAAGCAAACTCTGACGAACGAGGAACGATACATTACTCCAGACCTGAAAGAACGAGAAGCGCGGATTCTCACAGCGCGAGATGACTTAAATCAGTTGGAATATGAGATTTTCGCTGCTTTGCGGGATGAAGTCGGTTCTCACGCGGAAACCATTCGTAATATTTCCCATGCGGTAGCTGCTGCTGATGTATTATGCGGATTAGCTGAGTTAGCGGTACATCAAGGTTACTGTTGTCCGGAAATGGTGGAAGGATGGGAAATTGAGGTTATTGATGGTCGTCATCCAGTAGTGGAACAATCTTTACCAGCGGGGTTTTTTGTTCCTAACTCGACAACATTGGGGACTGGGAATGAACCTACTAATCACCAATCACCTGATTTAGTCATTCTCACAGGGCCGAATGCGAGTGGCAAGAGTTGTTATTTACGTCAAGTGGGGTTAATTCAGTTGATGGCGCAGGTTGGTAGTTTTGTGCCAGCGCGTTCTGCTAAGTTGGGAGTGTGCGATCGCATTTTTACCCGTGTAGGTGCTGTAGACGATTTAGCAACAGGTCAATCTACATTTATGGTAGAAATGAATGAAACTGCAAATATTCTCAATCATGCAACTGTTAAATCATTAGTTTTATTAGATGAAATTGGCCGTGGAACAGCAACATTTGATGGTCTTTCAATAGCTTGGGCTGTAGCAGAATATTTAGCAGTAGAGATTAAATCTCGGACAATTTTTGCAACTCACTATCATGAATTAAATGAATTAGCGAGTATTGTTTCTAATGTGGCTAATTATCAAGTTACCGTGAAAGAATTACCTGATCAAATTATCTTTTTACATCAAGTTCAGCCAGGTGGTGCTGATAAATCCTATGGTATTGAAGCAGGAAGATTAGCAGGTTTACCCACGGTGGTAATCAAGCGTGCAAAACAAGTAATGGGACAAATTGAAAAACATAGTAAAATTGCTGTGGGTTTGCGTGAAGGACTGTAATTAGGGTTTGCTAAAAAAGTCTTTTCGTAAGGGCTATGAGTCAGGAGTCAAGAGTCAGGAGTCAGGAGGGAGAATTAGAAGGAGGTAAGAATAGTATCGAATCTGGGAAGGTGACTGGCTATGGCTTACGCCAAGCTACCCTATTGCCTGCAGCACTGGCAATTAATTGGTTTTTGATGGTTTCAAGGCTTATTCCTTGGACCTTATTCACCTTTTCAACCCCTGAAACTCTTGAGTTATACAGGTTTTCTGTTTATATGGCTTAACGCCAAGCTACGCTATCAGCCAGTTCAATGGATTTTTTTAGCCTATTAGCCATGTTAGCCCCATTCGTTCAACTTCTGGAGGAGCTTCTTGAGATAGCAAAGGTTGAAAATCTTTTGGTTCTTTCATGGATGATATTCCTGATAATTAATCGTAATTCGTAAATTATAATTACTCATTATTAATTACGAATTACGTATCGCTAAAGCCTTCGCACAGCGTGCCTCCGGCACTATTATCAATTACGAATTATTCGTCTAAGAGAGTTGAAATAAGAAAGTTACCAAATCTCCCTTACCCAGACTAATGCGATCACCTGGACGTAAGCGGTGTCTGTTCCCTGGTAATAGCGGCAAATTATTAATATAGGTGCCGTTAGAACTACCCACATCTTCTATATAGTGAGCATCTCCCTCAACACGGATATCTGAATGAATCCGGGAAACAATTTCTGAATTGGGAAATCCAGCCACATCTATATCTGGGGGAATGCGGTCATTAGGTTTACCGATATGAATCACAGAGAGATTTTGCGGTAATTCAATTTCTTGATTACTCTGAACATGGAATAGCCCCGCCACTACTTGCTGTAGTTGGGTTCTAGACGCAGTTACCACAGGTGCTTCTGGAGGTGCAACTGTTTCTGGAGGTGCAACTGTTTCTGGAGGTGGAACTGGTACAGGTAGTGCAACGGCTTCTGGAGGTGGAACTGGTACAGGTAGTGCAACGGCTTCTGGAGGTGGAACTGGTACAGGTAGTGCAACGGCTTCTGGAGGTGGAACCGGTGCTGGTGTTGGGATAGGTTGTGGGGCTACTGCTACTACTGTTGGGGGTAGACTAGAACTAGTAGGAGCGCCTAGTCCCAGAGCATCTGCTTGTAAAAGTTCTAACATTGGATCAGGAGTAACCAACGGTGGCACTTCCACAGGAATATCGGGCGTCATCGTTGATCCTACTACTATTGCTTCTACTGCAACAGCGTTAGAGTGTAGGTTATAACCACACTGACCACAAAAAGCAGCATCTGCTTGTACCGTTGCCCCACAACTGGGACAGTTAGTAGTAGCTGGTAACGGTGTGTAGCAAGCTTCACACTGAACAGCGCCGTCTGGATTGGGATGATTGCAATTCGGGCAGACGATCATGGATTTAAGCCTTTGTCAAGGTCATCGTAGAATATATTCTGGCAAGCAGTTATCAGTTAACTGATTTAGGGTCTGAGTTCCAAACCTGCGGCTGCATCTAGCAGCCATAACAATTTTCCTTGGGGTTTAATTAAGCGGGATGGATAAGCAAAATCATCAGCGACTGGTGCAAAAACTTGAGCTAAAGCAGGTCGTTTATTAGCACCAGCAGCTAAGAAAATTACATTCCGTGCAGCGTTGATCAATGGGTAAGTGAAAGTGATACGAAGATTATCATCTTTATTACCCACAGTTACCAAGCGATCGCTCACTTTCAGAGCTTCTGAGTGGGGAAACAAAGATGCAGTATGGGCATCATCACCCATTCCTAGTAAAATTACATCCAAAGCAGGAAAGTTTCCCGGTGGAGAATTGAAAAATTCTCGTAGATGCCGTTCATGTTTAGCAGCATCTACTGATGGATTGCCTGATAAAGTTGGTATGGCGTGAATATTCGTTGGGGGGATAGCTACGCGGTCTAGCCATGCAACACGTGCCATCAATTCATTGCTATCAGGATGATTTGGTGGTACATAACGTTCATCTCCCCAGAACACATGAATTTTATCCCAACGCAGGTTTGAACAGGCTATTGCTTCGTACAAGGGCTTGGGTGTGGTGCCACCAGATAAAGCAATAGTAAATTGCCCCCGTTCCCGAATAGCAGTTTCCAATTTGGACAGGATCAAATCTAGGGCCCGTGCTACCAGCGCAGGCAGATCCGGTAAAACTTCAACCGTTTTGTTCATAGCTTCATCATCACATAGCCGGCTTCCAGCAATACAATACCTAACTTCTGACTATTTCCCTTTTTAACTTTTGAAACTTTTAAGATCATGAGGAGGCAGTAGTCAGGAGTCAGAAGTATGGCGATCGCTACGCCTACAGTACAATCTGTGTAGCAAGCTTCCCATAAGGTACGCTATCAGTAGTTAAGGACGCAAGAGGTGATTCTTCCCCTACACCCTTTTCTTTCCGCATTACTGTTATAATCAGCAACTTGAGTCTATTATCTTATAACTAATCACTGTTAACTGTTAACTGTTAACTGTTAAAGTATCGGCTTCTCAAATAGTATTAAGGCCAGTATAAAATCCATGATAAAAATGGCTACCCACGTAGTGACAACTGCCGTTGTAGCAGATTCTCCTACTTCCTTAGCCCCTCCTTTGGTAGTCAGTCCCCAACTACAACCATTAACTGCAACTATCAGTCCAAAAATTAACCCTTTGAGCAAAATAATAAAAACATCTGAAGGTGTTAAAAAATCTCGGACTGATTCTAAAAATGTTTCTGGTTGAACTTGATAAAAATATGATGCTGCAAAAGCTCCACCTGTGATGCCCATAATTACAGCAAGAATCATCATCAAAGGCATCATCAAACAGCAAGCAATGACTCTTGGCAGGACTAGATAATCAATGGGATCAGTTTTGAGCATATAAAGAGCATCAATCTGTTCAGTCACTCGCATTGCTCCTATTTCGGCGGCAAATGCTGAACCTACCTGTCCGGCGATAATACTAGCGGTCAAGATTGGTGCTAATTCTCGGCAAAAAGCCAAAGCAAAAGCACCTCCTACATTTTCCACAGCACCAAATCTCACTAATTCTCTGGCTGTTTGAATGGTGAAAATCATTCCTGCAAAACCACTAACGAGGAGAACTGGTGGCAGGGAAGCCGGACCAGCTGTAACTGTATGTTCCAACACCTTACCATAATAGGTTTTTCCTTGAAGTATATGTAGCGAGATTTGACCAAACAGCAGCACTGTGGACAAACAGCGGACAATCCACAATTGCTCTAAATTTTTAGTTGGTTGCAATTTTACCGCCATTAGTCTTGACTTTTGTTATTTGTTAGTATTTAACACAAGTGACCATTGACGGGAAATATTGCATCCTAATTTCCTATCAGAGTCTTCCAATTAGTAATGGCATCCCGTTGAGCAATTAATAATTCCTGAATTCCTTTTTCGGCAACATCCAGCAACTTATTCAATTGCTGACGGTTAAAACTACCTTCCTCTGCTGTTCCCTGGACTTCTATAATTTCCAAGTTTTGATTCATAACTACGTTAAAATCGACGGTGGCAGCTACATCTTCAATGTAATTAAGATCCAAAAATGCTTCTCCTGCCAATAAGCCAACTGAAACTGCTGCCACTTGTCGACACAGAGGTGATCGCTCTAAAACTCCCTGCTGCAACATTTGAGAAATAGCATGAGCTAAAGCTACAAAACTGCCTGTAATTGCTGTTGTTCTTGTCCCAGCGTCAGCTTGCAACACATCAGCATCTATAATCAGCGTCCGTTCTCCCAACACCTCAAAATCTAAAGCTGCTCTTAAACTGCGTCCAATTAAACGTTGGATTTCTTGTGTTCGTCCCGATAATTTCAATAATTCCCTTTCCTGTCGTTTTTGAGTAGCCGATGGTAACATCCTATACTCAGCCGTCAACCAACCTTTACCAGTCCCATTTAAGAACTTAGGCACACTATCAGAGACGCTAACAGTACAAAGTACCTGCGTATCACCACATTTAGCCAAAACTGAACCAGAAGCAAAGCGGGTGAAATTAGAATAAAAACTTAAGGGACGAAGTTCGTAAGAATTTCGTCCATCGGGACGCTGCCAAGCCATGGGAATTTCCTCAAATATCAGTTATCAGTGAAAAAAGGTAATAGGTAATAGAATATTCTTCCCCTACACCCCTACCTCTAACTACCCAAGTAAATTAAGAATATTCTGCTGTACCTGTTCTGGGGAATCATCACCATTGATAGTTAACAGACGGCGACGAGGGTCATAGTATCCTAAAATAGGAATAGTGCGATCGTAGAATAATTCTACACGCCGCTGGACAATTTCTGGTTGATAATCTGGGAGCGATCGCGCTAAAGAACGACTAACCATCACTGCCTCTTACACTTGCAGATAAATTGCCCAATCTAAATTTTTATTCCAAAGTGTCCAGCAAAAAATCTAATTCTTCAGCTTGAAAAGCAGTCCGAGGATAACCTTCTAATATCCACCCACAATTAATATCCTCCCGCCTAACCGGAACTCTAATAAATGCAATCATCATTTAATCTGGTACTAATTCCCATTTTTCAACATAAGGTTTAGCATAGCGAACTAAATCACGTATTTCACCATAGCCATCGCTGGAATTATCATCAAATAAGCTTCCCGTAAAATCTCACCTCTTGAAATCAGACGAACATCAAAGTATTTGCAGAGCCTTTTTGCTTGAGTGCTTTTCCCCAATCCTTAACCTCCTAAAATTACCAATTTCACAACAATTTACGCCTCATCATCTTAAATTTATTTATTTTCTCCCTCTGTGTTTCGCAAGTAAAATGATAAACCTGATAAACCTACTATTTCCAGGATTTGTTAGCCCCTATCTTTAATTTTTAATTTATAGCGATCGCTAAAGATAAGTAGGTGGGCGGAAAAATTTATAACTATGTCATGGTGAATGCAGCAAAGGGGAATCAACCAATCCCAACGGTTTCCAGTAATTTACATTTTGTTACATAGTTATGTTTATTTGTGTCTACCTACTTATTTAGGACATCAACTAATAATAAAATAGACATACAAACGTAAGCATTCAGCTAATGCCTAATGGCACGCTACGCGAACAGCTATCAGCAGTCAGGTTTTTCAGGCTAACGCCAAAAAGACCTATTGAATAATTAACCAATTTCTCAAATATTCTCACTCCTGACTCCTGAATTGTTACATACAAACAACTTTTAACCCTGCCAGTATCTGGCTAACGCTCATGAAGAAGCCTGTTATTTTCTATATAGACACCGCCAACTGTTGGTTTGTATTTTTACAACTACTTTCCAGCACAAAACTAAAATCTCAATAAAAATCCCTCTTGACTTCAGACTAAATCTAGTGTTTGGCTAAGAATGCTAATCAAAAAATACACTACTCAGCAAAAAACAAATTGATTATACAGCCTAAAATTCCGTTTACTACTATCAGAAGCTATTTAATTTATTGTTACTTTTTAAACTTAGCCCTATGGTTGCCCAACTAGACACCCCTAGTATTAATTCGACTCTCAGCTTACCATACTCAGTTCAGGGACTAGTGCAGGTTTTCACCAGTTCGCACCGTAACTTTTTTACTAGCGTTATGTCTCAGGTGCTAAGAATCGCTGGTCAAGGTACACCAGTCTTAATAGTGTAGTTCCTCAAAGGTGGTATTCGTCAAGGACAAGATTAACCGATCCAAGTGGGACAGAAGTTAGATTTGATTCGCTGTGGCCTAAGTGTAGTATATTAATACAGCACACTTAGAGGAAATAGAAGATCAAGCCTTACAACAATTGTGGCAATTTACACAAACAGTCGTATCTGAAGGGAAGTATTCTCTTGTTGTTTTGGATGAGTTAAGTTTAGCTATTAACTTTGCCTGAATTCCAGAATCGGAGGTTTTAGCATTTCTGACAAAACGCCCTCCTTATGTTGATATCATTCTGAGTGGACCGGAAATGCCCAAATCATTAAATTCTTGGATGTAGCAGACCAAATTACAGAAATTTGTCGTAGTCATCAGCCATAAGAAAATTTGCCAAGAGGATTTCTTAGCCGAGCTTAATATCTATTTTATAAATATATAGGCGAAGTGAAGTTCGCCCTAATGTTGATTAAGCTACATTATCATGACCAAAGCTGCTAAACAGAAAATCTAGCGCATAGTTACGGAGTTGCTAATATTGAGGATCTTCCATAATTCTTGCTCTATCCCATGGTTGAGAAAAAGGAATTTCCATCACTTCCCCAATTTTGGCTGATAAGTTGGTCATCATTACCAACTTATCAGCCAAAAACAAAGCCTCATCAATATAATGAGTAATCATCAACACCTTACAACGGTTATCATTCCAGATTTTCAACAACTCTTCCTGTAACTCTTCCTTGGTGATAGCATGCAAAGTACCAAAAGGTTCATCTAAAATCAACACCTTGGGACGAATAGGTAAAGCACGAGCAATAGAAACACCGTGTTTCATCCCCCCAGACACTTGCAGGGGCTTCTTTTCCATTGTGTCAGGTAAACCCACCATTGCCAAATAATCAAGGACAATCGCCCGTTTTTCAGCTTCTGGTTTAGTCGGGTAAACTGCATTTACAGCCAAATAAATATTTTCAAACGGAGTCTACCAAGGTAACAGCGCATAGTTTTGGAAAACCACCATTCTATCTGGAGCAGGTTTAGTAATTGGTTCTCCTTCTAACAGGACTTGTCCGGTGGTAGGAAAGTTAAAACCAGAAACCATGTTTAAAAGCGTTGATTTACCGCAACCAGAGTGGCCGATAACGCAAATAAATTCCCCTTGTTCAAAGTTGAGATTAACACCATGAAGGACGGTAAATAGTCCATTGTTGGTGGGATAAACGTTCCAAACGTCTTGAATTTGTAAAAAAGGTTGACTGCTGTTAATTTGGGTAGATGATTTGGTAGGAGTTAGGGTACTGTTTTGCATAGTTTGGTAATTGGTAATTATTAGAAACTGGGAATGCTATCATGAGGCTCTACCTCTAATATCAAGGAAGGTAGATTGTTCCATAATTCATTCCCATACAGAGTATGGGAACTGGAAATGAGAAATTAAACAAGAAACGATAAATTTTGTTTACCGTAGACAATACAGCAGGAGTCAGGAGTCAGAAGTCAGGAGTCAGGAGTAAACCTCTCTTGCTATCTAGGTTTCAATTTAGATTTTGTACCTCATTGATCTGCAATCTGCTGTATTTTGAATTGATTAAGCTGCTATTTTTCTGGGAGTATCAAGAACCACTTCCGCCACAGAAAAATCGCGTTTAAGTTCTAAACTGGTGAGATAGGCAAAAGGATCATCAGCGTTGAAGGGTTTACCATCAAATAATTGAATAGATTGATGAGTGTAACTGATATCTAAACCTAGTTCTCTAGCAGCGGTGCTAAACACACCAACTCGACAAACTCTTTCCACAATTTCCACCTAGTTACGAGGAAAGGGAGTTTCACCCCACCGTGGTAACTGTGTCATAATCCAAATTTGCTCAGTACGACTGGGGGGCTTAATAGCAGATGTAGCTTAAAATTGATGAGATGATCGGCATACTCCCGCATGGGATGATCTAAATTGCAAGTATTTACACCATCTGGATCTTCAATTTGGATAAAATCAATGTCGGTACTAACATATTCTCGACCGGCTAAAACTTGTCTGACTTCTTGGGAATCGTTGGAATCAGCACAATATTGACAAGCTTCTAATAAAGCCTTAGTTAAGGCAATATGAGTGTTTCGATAATTATTAGCCCAGTCTTCCCGTACACCTAAAACCTTACCAGGATGCCCTAACCAAACTCCTAAATCTGTGGCAATTGTAAAACCTGAACCTTCTATTGCGGCGCGATAGTTCCAAGGTTCACCTACACAATAACCGTCAATAGTCCCGCATCAAAATCAGGAGCAATTGCTCCTGCTGCTAACCAATAACGAAGGAGTAAATTGTACATGCATGCTGGATGTACTACACCCACATTCTATGCATTTGATAGCGGGTTTTGAGAACGTATTTTTTGAAGTCGAAAATACTATGTACACCTTCTTCATAAAATCTTTTTGCTAGGGTAATGGCGTTACTGTTGCGAGTCATGGTTAAGGAGGTACTGGTAAGGGTTGGTTTTTGTTACCTCCTAATGATAGCCACATAGGCATTCCTGATGGCATTTGGGCTGCATCTAAATAACCACCGGACTACGATCCACAATACCGCGCCAGTTACTTTATCTGACTAAGGAAACTTCATCTAAACGATCTTTGGTAAAGAAGCCTTTTTCTTTGGCTATGGCTAGGGGCGCACAAACAGTTATGGGTAAGAGACCAATTTCTAAATTTACTTTTTCTAAACCATGACGGGCTATACCTGGTGTTTTTCTTGCCCGTAATTTTTTGATACGTTTTTGTTGGTCGAGAAAATAAATCATTTGACTCCGCAAACTGTAGTAACTGGGATGTTCTACAACTTCCATGCGTTTACGGGGTCTAGGAATATCTACTTCTAAAATGTGACTAATTTTAGATTCTGGTCCATTGGTCAACATCACAATTCTCTCAGATAACAAAACGGCCTCGTCTACGTCGTGTGTCATCATGATTGCTGTGACTTCGTTTTCTTCGCAGATTTGCATTAATTGTTCTTGCAAGTTACCCCGAGTCAGTGCGTCTAAAGCACCGAAGGGGTGGTCTAATAGTAATAGTTTAGGACGAATTGCCAAAGCCGGTACGATCACAACCGGTTGCTTTTGTCCACGAGATAACATTCCTGGTTGTTTGTCAGCATGGGGACGTAAACGCACCATATCTCTATGTATGTCTGTCGATTATGGCTTTACGTTCGGCAGCTGGCATCCCATTTAAGACTGAATCTACAGCCAAGGCTATATTTTCTCTGACAGTTCGCCAAGGCAAAAGAGAATAGTTTTAAAACACCACCATTCTATCTAGCCCAGGTTTTTTAATCCTTTGACCTTCCAAAGTGACTAAAACCTCACTGGGCAAATCTAAACCAGCAATCATCTTTAAAAGATTAGATCTACCACAACCAGAGTGACCAATAAGAGAAATAAATTCACCCTTCTTGATTTCTAAGTTAATCCCTTTAAGGGCGATATATTGACCGCTACTGGTTAATTCAAAGACCTTATCAATTTTATCGACAGCAATAAATACAGACATATTTTTAGATTTTGTATTTCGTATTTTAATTGGTAATTGGTGATTGGTAATACTGTTTCCAGTACCCAGTAACCAGTACCCAGTCTCCAGCCCCTATTTTTGTTCTGGTAAAATCCAGTTTTGTAGTGCAGCCATGAGTTTATATAAGATTAGACCGACAACACCGATATAAACTAGAGCCAAAATAACTTCACTAAAGTTGTTATTGTGATAAGTATCCCAGATAAAAAAGCCAATTCCCACAATCCGGGACATGACGATTTCTACTGCAATAATTGCTAACCGAGCTAAACCTATCCCAATTCTCAAACCAGTGAAAATGTATGTTAATGGTGAAGGAATAAGAATTTTGAAAAAGTATTCTAGGAGTTACGCATTGACAAAAAAACTCATATCTGAGTATTAGATAGCACCAGTATTGATAAGATTTTCCACAATGTAGTCGCGCACAACTAAAGTGAATAAGTTCCTTTCCAATTCATACCAATTAGAAATTATATTTTCAGAGCACGTTTTTTCTAAACGAACAAATGCTTGATATGTTTTGTGTCAATTAATTACACATGGTAATGGAATTGCGATCGCTAACAAACATCTAGGGAAAGGTATTAGCTTAAAACTTGATGGCGCTAAACCTCTATTAGCCCAACTTAAATCCTCCATACCTTTCACCGCAGCTTTTACCTTTCCCCACGTTAACCAAGATTTATCGATTCGCTATTGGTTATCCGTAAGTAGAATTGATCCAGATGCAGATGTCAAATTGTTAACAGTACCAGCACCACAAACTGTCGCCAACATAAAAACCGGGACAATAGACGCTTCGAGTACCGGTGACCCCTGGCCATTTTGCCTTGTTAACGACAAAATTGGCTTCATGACCGCATTAACAGCGGAAATTTGGAAAAATCATCCCGAAGAATATTTTGCCATGACAGGAGATTGGGTTGATCAACATCCCAAAGCCACAAAAGCCCTACTCAAAGGTATCATGGAAGCCCAGCAATAGCTAGATAATTTTGATAACCGCAAAGAAGCAGCCGAAATTCTTGCTGCTAAAAAATATTTTGGTTTATCTTCACCAGAAGTTCTTGTAGATCCCTATCAAGGTAAATATGACATGGGTGATGGTCGCAAAATTGATGATAAATCAATGGATCCTTACTAATGGAAAGATTAAAAAAGCAGTGTTTCTTATCCCTACCAAAGTCATGATTTATGGTTTATAATTGAAAATGTGCTTTGGGTATTCTGACCAAGAGATTACATTGCTGATGGTGGTGCTAAAGCCAGAGAATTGATCAAAAAAGTTAACCGCGAAGATCTTTGGAAAGAAGCTGGTAAAGAACTAGGAATACCTGCGGCTGATATCCCAACTAGTACATCTCCTGGAGTAGAAAAATTTTTTCATAGCGTTAAATTTGATCCAGAAAAACCAGAGGAATATCTCAATAGTTTGAAAATCAAAGAAGCCGGTGTTTAGTGATTAATAATTAGTAAATTTGAGGATAATAACATCCATGACTTTAGCTCATAAATCTTCCACAAGCCATAAAGTTGATAATAGCTTTTTATCAAGTTTGCAAAAGCAATTTCCTGAACTTGTCACTCCAGTTATTGCCCTCCTGATATTCTTGACGATTTGGCAATTATTCTCTTGGACTCCAGGAGCGACTTTAGCAGGACCCATACAGGTTATTCAAGACACCTGGAAATTAATTTTGTATCCATTCTATGATAAAGGTGGTACTGAGGAAGGATTATTCTGGCAGATTTGGGGTAGTTTACAACGGGTTGCTATTAGCTATAGCTAAGCGGCAGTTGTGGGTATTGGTCCGGGGGTTTTAATCAGTGTAAATAAAACCATGTCCAAGGCTTTAGACCCTCTATTTCAGTTATTAATAACTGTACCACCTTTGGCTTGGGTTCCTATTTATCTAGCACCTTTAAGAGATAATAAACCACCAGCATTATTCATAATTTTCATTACTGCTTGGCTGATTTTAATCAAGACTGCTGTTGGTGTAACTCAAATTCCTCAAGACTATAAAAACATTGCTAAAGTTCTCCAACTTAGCCGCAAAGAATATAGGACTTACGCATTGACAAAGTAGCAAAATAGTGTAGGGATAAAAAATGTTATCTACTTAGCAGGTATGGGAGAATTAGAGAAATGACTAAACCTTCTACAGCAGAATGCAATCTGGAACATTACACTCTGTTTTTGCTAT
>CAJTBH020000047.1:0-52096 GCA_910574055.2 Azolla filiculoides
ACTATACTCCTAAACACGCTTCTTGGTTGAATCAAGTAGAAATTGAATTATCAGTGTTATCTCGCCAATGCTTAGAACGACGTATTCCTAATGTAGAAATATTATCTTCTGAAATTGCTACTTGGGAGTCACAGCGTAATCAACAAAAACCCAGTGTTTATTGGGGTTTTAAAACCAAGGATGCACGTAAAAAAATGCAGCGTTTATATCCGAGCATTTAACCTACCAAAATCGCCTTGGCAGACTACTAGTATCTCGGAGATTCTTCACTATCTCTTTCAGATACGCTCCGCGAACGTTCAGAATGACACTTTTAAACCGTTTTTAGTATATTTTTAGTATAGAGGTAGATCATTTTTCCAAAGGCAAAATTCGCTGAAAATGATTGCGCCCAAAGAAATTGAACAACTATTCTCTCCATACAATCTCATAACTGAAACGAAGCTGTCAGCGCTACCGCTAAAGCATCTGCTGCATCATCAGGCTTAGGAATTTCATCTAAATCCAACTCCCGCATCACGGCATCTTGCACTTCTCCCTTGTCGGCCTTGCCATAATTTGTCAAAGCTTGTTTAATTTGAGGAGGGGCAAATTCCACATAAGGAAGCTTGCGCTGTCCCAAAACTAACATCAGCACACCCCTAGCCTGTGCAACAACAATAGTATTTGCCATACGATAGAAGAATAATTTTTCAATTGCCACCAAATCCGGTTGCAAATCGTCCATTAGCGTGTGTAAATCGTCAAATAAAGTAGACAGTCGCTGACTCATTTCCATGTCGGCTGAAGTCCGAATTACGCCAAAATCCAGCATCTTTACGGTTGTATATTGTACTTTAGCTTGACTTTGGTTCCATGAGATCGCCCCAAATCCTATAATTGCCAGTCCTGGGTCTAATCCTAAAATTCGCTTTTCCATAACAATACCGTCGCCAAAATAGGAGCGTGAGTTGATGATGCTTTAACCATTAACTCCCATTTCTTTGAGGCTTGGCAAAAACAATCAGTGTTAAAAATTCCTTCCAGGTTTCCTAGAAGTGTTTTTCAACGTATTAACTGCAGTATAAGGGTTTGAGATTACAAACTAGCTTTTAAGCGAAACGCTTATGTGTGTTTAATTTTGCCGATTTGTCCAAAATTTTTGTAGCCTTTTATTTTGGTTAAGGTATTGCCATAAAATTTCCATAAAATTTATTTATTTTTACTAAGTTAGGGTGCATAACTCAAGTTACGCTTCGAGTTAGCCATCAGGGGGAACGAATGAATCAGCACTTCAGGCGTTTTCACTGGTGTGGCCTACGGTCGGCAGTATTTTGAATTGATTTCACCCTTGGTCTTGAAGCCAGGTGGTGTACAGTGCTGTTAAACAATGTTTGTACCCACTGTTCCCTATTAGGTATGTCAATCGGTTTTCTCAGACAAGCTATCAACGCCCTACAACTCCAGTCTCATGGACGCACTTCCCATCGGGTCAACCAGTGGTTTAAGTGGTTATCACCTGGATTATCAGTAAAACGCTGGTTTTTCGTCAGTGTTGGGGGTTTTTTACTGGCAAGTTTGGGGTTGGCTATTTGGATTAAGCTAACCCCGATTTTCTGGATATTAGAGTTTCTCAGAGGTTTGCTGGGTTTCCTCACGGACATACTACCCAACTATATCAGCGGACCTTTGGTTTTACTGTGCGGTATCTTACTGCTGCTGTGGGGACAATCCCGCACCGTAGGTTCAATTACTGAAGTGCTAAGACCACAGGGGGATGAGGAAGAACTGATAGATGTTTTGCTGGCACATCGCCGTTTATACCGGGGTCCGAAAATTGTCGTCATTGGTGGCGGTACTGGACTGTCTACTTTACTCAGGGGCTTAAAAACCTACAGTGCTAATATTACTGCTATTGTTACCGTGGCTGATGATGGTGGTTCTTCTGGCAGGTTGCGTCAGGAATTTGGCGTTTTACCTCCTGGGGATATTCGCAATTGTTTGGCTGCACTAGCTGATGAAGAAAAGTTATTAACAGAATTGTTTCAATATCGTTTTCGCGCAGGAGATGGGTTGACAGGTCACAGTTTTGGTAACTTGTTTTTAACTGCCATGACTGATATTACTGGAGATTTAGAAAGGGCAGTTGCAGCTAGTTCCAAAGTTCTTGCCGTGAGGGGACAAGTTTTACCCGCAACCCTCAGTGATGTTCGTCTTTGGGCAAAATTAGAAGATGGGCGCCGGATTGAAGGTGAGTCCAGCATTCCCAAAGCTGGGGGAAAAATTGTTCAAATTGGCTGTATTCCTGAAAATCCTCCCGCCTTACCCGCAGCGATTAAAGCAATTAAAGAAGCTGATTACATTATTATTGGACCGGGCAGTTTGTATACTAGTCTAATACCTAATTTATTAGTACCAGAAATTGCCGATGCGATCGCAGCCCAAAATATTCCCCGTATCTATATCTGCAATATCATGACCCAACCGGGAGAAACAGAAGGATACACCGTAGGCGAACACATCCAAGCCATTGATAAAGCTTGTGGCGACAGAAGGCTGTTTGATGCCGTACTAGTACATAAAAAAACCCCATCAGCCCAAGCCCTCATTCGCTACGCCCAGCAAAATTCCCATCCCGTTTTCCTAGACCGAGAAACCGTCATCAAACTAGGAAGAAGAATAGTCCCCTCCAACATCTTGTATGAAGACGAAACCGGATTTGTTCGCCACGACCCACAAAAACTAGCCAAGGTTTTATTGAAATGGTATAATGGAGCGCAGCATGGGAAGTAATGGGGAGTGGGGACTGGGTCATCAATTTTATTTTTCCCAATCACCAATCACCAATCACCAATGACTAAACTTTTCCTTCCTAATACACAAGCAACACAGCAGTTAGGTATCACCTTGGGGAAAAATTTGACTGCTGGAAGTGTCATATTACTAGAAGGTGATTTAGGTGCTGGCAAAACTACCTTAGTGCAGGGTATTGGTAAAGGTTTGGGGATAAATGAATCTATTGTCAGTCCTACTTTTACCTTGATTAATGAATACATAGAAGGACGCATTCCCCTTTATCACCTGGATTTGTATCGCCTAAAACCCCAAGAAGTAACAGGATTGAATTTAGAAAGTTACTGGGAAGGGATAGAAGTAACACCGGGAATTGTCGCTATTGAGTGGGCAGAAAGAATGCCATATCTACCAGATAGTTATTTCAGGGTATGCTTAAAATCGGGTGAAGACGGCGATCGTCAACTAGAAATCACTGCTGTGAATTGTCAAATGATAGATAATCTCATATCCAGTTAAAAGTTAAAATTTCTCCTTCTTCTTCTTCTTCTACTGAAATTCTTCTATATGGGAATCCCACCATCACCTAAATTTGCTTTCAAAGAAGCAAAATGTTGTCCACCTAGTTCAATTTGTTCTGCTACACACCCATGTTTTAACCTATCAACTAGATAATCCATATCATGAGCAATAAAATTTGTACCATGATCTGGTTCTATCAAACTCACTAATTTAATATTTTTCGTTTGTTGACTAGCTAAATTAGAAAGACCTAAAAAATTAAACACACCTGATTCATAAGTTCCACAGGGTACAGAAGGATTATTAACACCGACGCAATATTCATTTTCTTTAAACCAATCAAATGCCGGATAACCGTGAAAATGAACAATTGGCGCACCATTTTTGATTAATTCTGGCGTATATAAAGCAGCAGCTAGACTAATAGCCAGCATCACATAGATATCATAAGAAGGTTTGAAATCAGATTTACGTGACAAACTTCCTACAGGTAACTGCAAATGTAAATCATCTTTTAAACCAATACGAATAATATCTTCTTCAAGATTTAAGTCTGTTTTATTAGAACCAGAACGAGAACTCACTAGCCAAATATCGGGAATTTGCTTAAATACATATTCTCCATTAATGATGATTTTTATATAACGTCTACTTTCATCATTTTTCCGAATTTCATTACTACTAAATCCAGCAACAGGTAATAATTTATCCCATTCATAAGTAGAGATTTCTGGTTTTCCTACATAGTAGGGAGGTTCAGCATAAGCTACAAACCCGTAAGAAACACCAGTTCTACCATTAACAATAACATTGACAATATCTCTGTGGGATTTTCTTTTAATAAGTTCAGCCAACTTAAATCCAGGTGGAAGTAGACCAGTTGAGGCTAATTCTTGACCTAGTTTAACCAATTTAGGGGTATATTTAGACATATAAGGATTATATTGTGCTATTTTAAATCTACTCATTAATAGAGGAGTAATAGGGACAAAAACTTTAGGAATAAGTGAGTTTGAAACAAAAGCATCCATTTCTGATTTAAAGAAAGTAGAATCAGAAAGATTCATATTCAGGATAGAAATTTGCTCAGGAGATATGCCAATTACGATTTCTGAGAATGTTTTAATTAGTGTATTAATACCAATCCTAATTTTTTCCTGATATTTCGTTAAGGGATTGATAAAATCATAATTTATATCACTAAGAATGATCACCTGCGTATTGGTTGGATCTTCAACATATTTAGCAGCATGATCTTCAGCCCAACTACTTAATTTAGCAATTTGTACCACAGACATTTTTTGCTGATTGAGTAACCAAGGATAAGATAACTTATAAAAAGTTTCAGCTATGAATATTCCTAACTTTCTCAGCCATGAATTTGGTCTTTCCACATCTATTACTGCATCAATTTCTGCTCGAACTCCCTTAATTTTAAATGAGCAATTCAAGTTTAATATAGGAATTCTAATATCATAAAAAATATCTGTTGTCGCTTCCTGCCAAGAGAGAACATTAACTCCAAAACTTTTTAATTTTAATGCTAATTCCTGCCGGAATTTCATAATAATTTGATTATGATAGCCATCAGGTAAAGGTCTAAATGTAACATTGAGGTTTTGAGCCATTAATTTGGGGTTAATAATTGGTGGCTGATATCCTACAGGTGATTCACCAGCAAAACCACCTATTAATCTCCCAATAGTTGGCAAGCTGATTCCCTGACTTAATGGTTCAGAAGCAGATTTTGTAACAAGGTTCATCTCCTGTAATAATGCTAAAATATCTCCTTTATATGTAGCTATTTCTGCCTTAATTGTTGATGTTATTACACCTTTAGGAGAACGGATATTAATTTTGTTATTTTCTACCCAAAATTGAACACCTTGTTGAGTAAGCTTCGCCAAAATTTCTGATGCGTTCATGAATAAATCTCCCAGTTTTTAACAAACTATAAAGAATAGAGAAAAGAAGACACTTTGGTGAATGATATTTCCCCCATTCTGGCAAAGTGTCCGTCTTATAGGAGGAAAAACTTGAAATTCTCTAGTGCTGATATTTCAATACAGTCCAGTTAACCGTTTTTGTAGGTTGTATGAAGCGATAACGCAACCTAACAACAGATTTAGAATTAACTGAACGGTATGGGGTTAGATTTGCAAAATTTCTGATTCTGAATTTTCTAATTCTTCAGCTAAACGTTGTGCTAATTCTTCAATAGTAGGATAATACCATAAATGAATTAGAGATAATTTAAATCCAAGAAATTTCTCAGCCTGACTAGCGATAATCATAGCTTGTGCTGAATCTAAACCATAGCTATCTAATGGTTCTTTAATATCTATTTCATCTGGTTCAACTCTCAGTAAAGAAGAAATACTAGCAACTAACCAAGCTTGAATATCTGCTGAGGTGTAAGCTTGTTTTCCAGGTAAATTATTCAGATCATTACTCATGTATAAGACTCCTATCTAATTATTATGAACCTGTATACACCTTAGTCTCGTATGATTTTACCAGCCCACATCAGTACTTTTTATAATCAAACTAAATTGTTATATATACCTGTCAACTGTAAAGAATCTGATGAGATATCCAAAATATTATCAATAGTTTGATCTACAAGATATTCCATAGCTTGCCTACTAATTCCAGGTTGAGAAAAGACAAAATTTAACAGCATTTTTTCTCGAAAAGTTGCTGCATGAAGGATGAACATACCTGCATACAAAGCATGAGAACCCGCAAAACTGATTTCCTCTAGTTCTAATTCACCATACGCGTTAGGAATGTTTACTCTGCCAAGATTAGACACTGAAACTGTAGCAGCTACTTGTTGGGGAAATAACAAACAAATATTAATCAAATGCTTGGCAACTAATATCATATTAAAAATATCACCATGCTTGATGTTAACCTCTAGGTTTTGTTTGACTTCCCGCGCTAACTCCCAGAATGATGTATGGGTTTTAATAGTATAAAATCCCATTAAAGACGTAGCTAAAATAGCCAAGTTCTCTTCACTTATTGGAGGCTGAACCCGTTTGCGTAAATCAAGATATGATAGACAATTAACTCGCATATTTTTTTGTTGAAACTGCAATATTTCTTTAGTTACTGTCAACATGAGAACTGCGCATAAAGCACTGTGAATCGTAGTCTCTTCTTCTTTACATCTCTGAATAAACATCTGAGTTAATTCAGCATCAAGTTGTCTATGAATAAGTTCACTTTGTCGCTTGTGAATGGGGGTATATTTTCCAAAACCTAATGTTTTCGGTTGGTGATAAAGTTTCAAAATACCCATTTTTAGCAGAAATATAATATTACTGATCTTTCCTATCCAACCCTGTGTATTTTTGGGTAGTAGTTTTTCAATAGGTGGTAATGGTTCTAAAGTAGTGACTGGTTTAACAGTTTCACCAGAAGAAATTTGTTGACAATAATTTAAGATTTCTGACTGAAGCTGAATGCTTGATAAACCATCAGAAATTGCATGGTGAATTGTTGTAATTAAGTAATTAAGATTTGATTCATGTAGAATATGAACAAGCACTACTCGTAGTAAGCATTTACTGCTATCAATTTCTTGATTCATCTCTTGATTAACAATTTGTGTCCATTGTTTTTCAGGCAAATCATGAACAATTTTTAAAGCAATTCTGTTTGTACCTGCGGTTTGAAAATAGAAATTGTTTCTAAAATGAATAATGCAGGAATTTAGACGAGGATGGCGATATTGAATAATGTGTAAGGCCTGTCTAAGAACAGCTTCTTGGAGGTTGCCTTTAATGCGACTAATAGTAACTATATTCCAGGTTTTAGCTCGTCTATTAAGGATTTCCATTGCTCCTTCTAGACTGCTTAATTTTCTGTTGTCTGGCATATTTACAATGATGAGGGATGATATTGACTGTACTGATTAGGAATCTGTAACCCCTGAATTTTTAAAGTTTGAATTCTGTGTAAATATGCTGTACCTGTCATAATCTGATCAGCAATTTCTACAACATGACGATTTTTGGGTTGTGACAAATATGAATTTTTTACCCAATTATTAAAGCTACCCATTGCAGGCCCACACCAAATTTGATAATCAATTTCTCTACCTTTTTCACCAGTGTTAGACCAACGAGAGGATAATCCCAGATACCAACGAAAAATTAAAGCCATTTTTAGTTTGGGATCACTTGCTGCTTTACTTAATTTTTCGGGGTTACGTTGGGATAAATAATTCACTGTTTCTTGCCAAACTTCAGGTACAGTTTTTCTCAAGATTTGTCCTTCTAGTTTCTCTCGTTCTGCGGCAGAAATTTCTTCAATTGAGTTGTAGTTTTTGTATAATTCGTATAGTTTTTGAGCGCGGAGAGGGAAGAGTGTTCCACGTTTAAGAACTTGCAATTTCACACCCATTTCAAACATATCGGCTGCGGGAGCCATCATCACATCAGCCATTTCAGCTTGTCCTAATAATTCCTTGGTATATTGAGAAGTTCCGGCTTCAATACAGGACTGATTAATTGAGCCAGTGACTACATAAGCAGCACCCATCATAAAAGCAGCTAAGGCTGATTGGGGTGTAGATATCCCACCAGCTACACCAATTCTGACAGGGGTTTCATACCTATATTTATTTTGAATTTCATCTCGTAATTCTAATATGGAAGGTAATAAACAAACAAGAGGACGATTATCTGTGTGACCTCCAGAATCTGCTTCTACAGTGATATCATCAGCCATAGGAACTGTTTCTGCAAGAGTGGCTTGTAATTCACTAATTAAACCTTGTTGAACTAATTGTTTGAGAATTTTTGTAGGTGCAGGTTGGAGAAATTTAGTTGCAACTTCACGGCGAGAAACTTTGGCGATGACTTTATTCGTGATGTCAATTTGATTGGCGTAATTCAAACTGAGTCCGGCGGCTCGATAGTAAACAATGTTGTCAGTTAAATCCAAGAAAGCAGAGGCTTCAATAATTCTGACTTGATATTTGAGATATAAATCAATGCTACATCGTTCAATTGCCGGTTCACTAGGACTGTGGAGTAAATTAAAAGCATAGGGTTTTTGTTGCAAAGCTTGTTGAATTTTTTTGATGGCTGTTTCGATACGGGAAGGAGATAAACCTCCGGCACCAAAAGAACCTAAAATACTTGCTTTTCCTAGTGCAATAACCATTTCCTCAGAAGCAATTCCCTGAGCCATTGCACCAGTCATATATGGATATTTAACACCGTAAAATGTTAAAAGATTGTGATCACCTAACTGTTGAAGCGATATAGGTGGAACAGATATGAGGAGTTCTAATTGGTCTGTTTTACCATTACTTATATAAGGTAAGTTACCTTCATTAGTAATACCAATTAAATTTCCTTTTCTTACTATATAACAGTGTTTTTCTAAATGCCTTAGTTTTGATTTAATTGTATATGAATCAAAAGCAACACTGTTTAAATCGCCGTACCAATGTTGTGTTCTATTATAGAATGTCGGAGAAAATTTGAAACCATTATTTACTAAATTCTCGGTGTTGAACACTTTATTTAACCCCTAAGAAATTTTCGATGTATTACAGCTACTTCCAAATAAATTAACCAAGCTTCTGTATCATAGAGAGACACTAAAATCAAGATATTTTATCTATCTTTCTGAGTCTCAACTATTTTTTTGTAAGAATCTATTTGATATTGAATGAGCAAAATTATTTGCTCTAGTGATTGTTGGCGGGACTTTAATAAAAATGTGTGAGATTTGCTTATGACTGCATGATTATCCATCAATTTTGGATAATAACTATTGGGTGAAAGAGTGGAAAGAGATTTTAAGATTTTATCTTCCCGTTGAACAGTGGAATTATCTGGAGAAATTACAGGTTTATTTTTGTGAGGTGTGTGAATTTCTAATTTATGTTTTAGCTGAGGATATAAGGGTGATAAATCTAATTTAACTTGATGGCTGAGTAGTTTAGCTAAGGCTCTAACAATTGAAGTATGATCATCTACGCCTCTTCTGTTAATAGATACGGCAATGTGTTCTCGTTCTTTGAGAGTTGCACTAATCCATCGGGAACAGTTACTACCAACTCCTACTTCAATAAATATTCTGATATTGTCCTTGTAGACGCGGTTAATTAAGCGAGGAAAATCAAGTTGCTCACAAAGAGATTTGGCAATATTATTGCCTATAGTATGAGTATCGAGGGTAATTGGTTCGTAGTTTGCGGCAGAATAAAAAATTGAATTTGGTATATTTTGGATAGGTAAAGTGTTGATCTTTACGAGTTCATTATACTCGGAGTGCATTGGCTCACAATGAATGACATGATTAATAGATGTAGGAAAGGCATCACAATTGAGTTTTTGAATTACTCTTTGACAAGCTTGTGTTTCTCCTGCAATGACAACCTCTTCAGGTGTATTAATCAAAGGAATATACACGCGGTTTTCATGTTTGATTGCTTCTTTAACTTGAGAAACTGGACAAATAAGAATGGAGTTACTCCAAAAGTCTTTATTGTCGCCATCTAAAGGTAGTCCCCAAGCTTGACGAACTGCATTTTTAGGGCCAGATAGTTGAGTTCTAAATAGAGGAGATGAGTTTAAGTAATCACTAGTATTTTTGAAGCTAGTCCAGATACCTTGTGCTAACATCATGCTAGTTTCACCAAGGCTATAACCAAAAGCACATTTAGAGTGAATTTGGAAATAGTTTTTGAGGATTGCAGTCATAAATCCAGCAAAGCCAACTTCGGATTCCAGCATGGATACTGGATCATCTATTAATTTCTGTTCTATGGTTTCTAATTGTCTTTTTGATAACTTAGTGATACTGCGGGGATAAATGAGTTGTTCGATGTTTGCAACTCGTTCATAAACATTGTTGATTACTGGGTCATTATAAATTTTGGGAAATAGTCGAAAAAGATTTCGTCCTATTCCAATATAAGAAGTGAAAGAACCAGGATAAACAAAAGCAACTTTACCCTTTTTTCCCTGTGGGTTGGCTGTAAAATAGCTACCAAGAGGAGTTAGCCAGTCTTTTCCAGTATCAAAGGCAATGTTAACACCTTGAATTGCGCACTCTATTTCTCGTGTTAATTCTTGTTGATTACGTGCCAATATTGCAATGGTGTAATTTGAATGCTGATGTTTTTGAAATTCTCTGAATGTTTGACTGGCAAGTTGAGAGAGTGAAGGTGAATTTTGGAGATTTATTTGGAGTGCAGTAATTTGGTTTAATAGAGAAGCGCGATGATCAGATGCAAGCGCAAATAAATAATAAGGCATTTGCTCTAAATATTTGCTATTGCGTTCTATTTGACTTGCTGCTTCTGATAAAATCAAATGTGCATAACTGCCATCTATTTCCATCCTATTAATAGCAGCTATTCTTCTGTTTGCACCTGATTCTAAAAACCAAGGTTTAGATTCTGTGGCTACATAAAAGGGACTCTCACGCCAAGTATCTGGGGTTTTTACGCCAGTCCATTGAGGAACTGCGGGAATATAGCGGTGATATAGACAAAGTGCTGTTTTGATTAAACTAATAATTCCTGATGCAGCGCGAGTATTACCGATGTTAGCTTTAACACTACCTAAAGCACAACTGAGATGTGATTTTCCAGTTTTATAAGCTGTGATTAAACCTTGGATTTCTGCCTCATCTTGTTGGGGGATACCACTACTATCAACTTCCAAATAGCCAATATCTTTGGCTTGAATATCTGCAAGATGAAATGCTATTTCACAAGCTTGAGTGATTGCTGCTACTTGATTTGAGGAATTCTGCACCATACTCAAGGCATCAATTACTGCATATATGCAATGATTATCTTTGGCAGTTTCATGAAGTTGTAATACTATAGCGGCTGCACCGTCTCCTACTATAGTAGCATCGCTATTTTGGTCATAACTAAGGGTATGTATATCAGGAACTTTATGTTCCTCTTTGGTAAAGTCAATTGCTGCAATTAATACAGCATCTACTTGTTTATTTGTTAATAATTTCTGCGCTAAATTTAAGGCTGAAAAAACAGACTTTTCTTCACCAAAAGCTGGACTGGTTGCATCCCAAAGACGAGAAATATAACTTGCTAATTTATTAGGTTGATGATTTTGAGATTCACTCACCATAATCACGGCTATTTTTGTCTCTGGATGTAATTTGCCATGTTGGAGAGCGTTATTAGCTACCTTTAAAATTAATTGTTGTTGAGGTAGTAATTGTTGAATTTCTGCTGTTGGAATTGGTAATAATCCTGTGTTGGTATGGGAAAGAGGGAGAAAATTCTGTTTTCCTTCGTAAATACTACGTTCAAATGTATCTAATTCTTGATAAGCATTGGTCATGCAATCTAGCCCTATAATGGCCATTTTTGCAAATTCATTCATGATTATTCTCCATTTTTAGAGTTAAGAGGTAATATCACGCAGAGGCGCAGAAAGGTAAGGAGTAAGAATGTTTGAAAAATTGGTTAATTATCAAATAGGTATTTTTGGTGTTAGCCTGAAAAAGCTGAATGCTTACGCAGGAAGAATGAGGAGATGTACGTTGTTAATATTTTTGAGATTCTTCCAATCTCTGCATCCTTGTATGAGGTATCTATCCTATTTGTTTGGTTAAAATAGTTCCCTTAGCACCAATCATGCGATTATAAATTTTTCCTTGGCGATTGTGGGTAATGATATCAGCAATTACTTGTGATTCGGTTTTGGATTTGACTTCACAAGTAACATAAAATGTTTCGTCAAATGGCACAGGTGCAAATTGTTCAAAGGTTTGAATTTCTGAGGGTAAACAACCGACTTTATGAAAGTGTTGAATCCAAAGCCAGAGGGCGTGAATCTGTACGTCAGCTATGTAGGGATTGAATGTTTGAACTGGGAATTGTCCCTGTTTTTGGGCTGTAGGTTGTGGTAATTTACATTTGATGGTGAGTTTACCGGGACTGGCATTTAGTACAGATTTTACACCTTGAAATGTGATTCCATGAAATAAGCTACCTCCCCGGTTCTGATAAAGTAATTGATTTGTGATGAGGAATTGCTCATCTAGGGTTAAGTTTAGCAATTCGTAGTTTAGGGCGGTGTCAATTTGGCGCTTTAGTATCACATTAGCACTAAAGTGATATCTGATTTTTCCTTCTGGATTAATGCTGCTAATTTTAGCTGCCAACTCTATTTCTTTATTTTCAATTTTAGCAATGTCTTGGATTGCTAGAGTGTATTCACTTGATAAATTTTCATCAAAAACTATTCCTTTCAGAACTTTGAAGTTGTTGCAACTAAAGGCTTTAAATCCAGGATGGATTTGTTCGCAAGCGTTAGCCATCCATAATAATCCACAAGTGGCGGGAAGGACGGGACGACTTGCTATTATATGATCGTGTAAAAATGGGTTGGATTTTAATGTTAATTGGCGTTTTAGGCGATAGGTTTTTAAGTCGCTGGATAGGGTAGTGGGAATATAAACTAATGGGCTACCAATTACGATTTGTACATTTTCTTGATAGGTGTTTATTAGTTCTTCAACTAACATTTGTGTACCGGTTTCTAGGGGTATGGTTTCAATTCCTCGTTCTGCAAAGGCTTTTTTTAATTCTGGTGATACCATCCCACTTTGCCAAGGACCCCAGTTAATGGCTACTACATGACAATGGGGATAATTATGTTTGATAAGATGGGCTGATTTATTGAGGATTTCGTTAGCGATCGCATAATCAGATTGTCCTATATTACCATAAAAACCAACCACCGAAGAAAATAGAATTAAATATTTTAGTTGGCTTGGAGGTACACAATTTAGCAGATTTTCTAAACCCTTAACTTTGGCTGCATAAACTGTTTCAAAATCCTGAATTGTTTTTTCCTCAATTCGTTTATCAGCTAAGTTACCAGCACCGTGAATAATGCCAGTTATCGCCCCTAAATATTCAACTACAGGTGCAATTTTTTCTGCTAGCACAATGCTTTCAGTGACATCCACACTCACATATTCTGCTTTTCCTCCTGCGGCTGCAATGGCTTTGAGGGTATTTTGGATTTCGCGCTGAGAGGAAATATCATGATACTTTTTCTGTATCATTATTGGTGTCGGTTTTTCCCCCTGTGCTTGAAAATACTCCATAATTCGCTTTTTTAATTCGGCTTCATTTTCACAATCCTCAGCCCAAACTGGTTCTGTTTCTCTACTAGAGCGACCTAAAAGAATGAATGTACATTGATATTGTTGGGCTAATTTAATCACACATTGGGCTGTTATTCCTTTTGCACCTCCACTGACAAGAAATACTTGAGATTGGGGATTGATGATCGGGGATTGGAGACTGAGGGAAGAGGGTTCTGCAACTAAAGTAAATCTACCTTTGCTGCTATATCCTACTTCTGTAACTAACAAATTGGGGTCATGAATTTCTGCAAGTATGTGTTTTACAGATGTTTGTGGATCTAAATCAGGGCTTAAATCAAGGGAACGACAAAATACACTTTCCCATTCTTGATTCAAACTCTTAGTTAATCCGAATAGTCCTGCACTAATAGGACTAAAATTAGTTGTGTTTCCTAGTCCAAATTCACCATCTAGACGCGCAATACAAAGAAAACAACTACGTGATTTTGTTGCTGCTTCATTAAGTGATGTTTTGAGATGTTTAGCGATTAAGAAGACATGACGGAGAATCAATATTTCTATTTCATTACTACCGCTGAATACAGGGTTTAGATGAATGAAAGTAGCTACAGCACCAAAATCATCTGCAATGTTACTTAACTGTTGTTGTAAAGTTTTCTCATTCCAATCAGTTAATATTACCCGATTAATTTCCGCCGGTAAATTTGATTGAATGTTAGGGAAGCTTAAAACTACAGGTTTCACACCTTTTGCTATCAAAGATGTAGCTAATTCTTCAGTAGTAGAATAGCCGTCATCTGTGATTAGAATAACATCGGTTTCAGGAATTATAAAATCTAACGCATCTGGTTGGGAAAGCAATTTTAATGTTGCCGGACTGCGAAGAATTTGAGGATGTAATTCTGTCGATGTAAATTCTTCTTTCTCATTAGTTAGTAACTTGGTTACACCCTGAGCCTGATGTTGCATATACTCAACAATTTGTCCCAATGTCCTTAATTCTGCTAATTCTTCAGGGTTAGGTCTGGGTAAATCTGGATAAAGTTCTAACAGTCCTCCTAATATTTCCACCCGTTTGATAGAATCAATTCCTAAATCTGCCTCAATATCCATTGACAGTTCTAACATTTCTGCTGGATAACCTGTTTTATCACTGACAATGGTGAGGAGAACGTTACTCAAATCTGCGGGTATTCTGATTGCTGGTGCTTTTTCTACTATCTGCGTTATTTGATCTCCAGTAGATTGTTTTACATCATCTTCGCCGGAGGAAATTAAATTTTCTGTATCAGCAACATTGGGGTGAGATTCTAAAATTTGTGGTTCATCCGCAACATCTTGGTGAGGAACTGCCACTAACATTTGCACTGGAAAAGTTGTTGCTCCTGAAACTTCTACCTTCTGACTTAATAAGTCTAGAACTAGAGTTTTAATATACTCCGCAATTTGTCCCAGTGTCCGCAATTGACCTAATTCTTCTGGGTTCGGTTTTGGTAAATCTGGGTAAAGTTCTAACAATTCTCCTAATATTTCCACCCGTTTGATAGAATCAATTCCTAAATCTGCCTCAATATCCATTGACAGGTCTAACATTTCCACTGGATAACCTGTTTTATCACTGACAATACTAAGTAGAGTTTCTCCAAGAGTGGAGGTATCAATATTAATGGGAATTGTGGGTATGACTGTGATGGTATTTGAGTTTTCTTCTAACTGTTCCTCTTGTTGAGGAGGAAAAATTAACTTCTCTCCTAATCCCTCTCCTGCAAAGGAAGGGGAAATATTAGCCCCACTTCTATTAACAGAGGTTTTTCCATTGGTTTCTTCTACTAAATGATGCTGAGGAACAGAAATATCATCAGTAACAAACAAAAAATTATAATGTTTATGCAGTAATTGGAAGTAATTGTTGGCATAATCTTGCTGATAGTTCAAATATATTTCATGAATGCGGAGGGTGTCAGCTTGATGATCATGAAACCGCATCATGTTACGTTCACAACTAGAAATAGCTAGTTGTTGTGTTTGTGCTTGATATTCATTTATATCCCCGTTTTCTAACAACTTATACTGTTGTTGCATCAATTCATAAAAAGTCTTTGTGTATTCTGTTTGATTTTGTAAATATTGTTCATGAACGTGTATTATATCACGTTGTTGACGAGTAAATTCTGCTAAGGAATGTTCTAAACTATCAATAACTCGGGCGTAATTGGGAAGTTGAATTGCTACTTTCTCCAAATTGCTATTGTTCCTATGATTTACATCATTTACATCTGTACCATAACTGTATTCTTCCTCTAAATCTTCCCTAATTCTTGGTAAGGTAATAGTTGTTTCAGCAACAGCAGGTTGTGGTTCTAGTTGGGGAGAATTTGCACTGATTCGATGACCATTTTCTAGTGCTTTTGCAAATGCTCTTTGTGCTTTGTGGGTGATATTAGTGCTGTTGAGTGGCACATTCAAAACTTTCTTTTGATTAACTTCAGGAATTTTGGTTTCAATTTGATAGGGGTCGATATTTTGCAAAGCTACACCAGCAACTCGCAATTGTATTACTGCTTCTCGTAATCCTAAATCGCTATTTTGAGTTGAATTCCTATTCAAAGCGACAGCAATATGGGGTTTATCACCTAAAATTTCTTTCACTAAGTTTGTGAGAACGTTTTTGGGACCAAACTCCACAAAGCAATAACCACCAGCTTTATAGATATTCTCAACTTCTTGTTGGAACAAGACCTGATTTAACAAATGTTCTTTGAGATTTTTTTGAATTGCTGGCGCTTCATTTGGGTAAAATCCACCAGTGAGATTTGTATAAACGGGAATTTTAGCAGAATTAAAAGTTACCTTTTCAATCGCTTGAGCAAAAGGTTTTTGGGCATGGGATACTAATGGTGTATGGAAAGCTGCGGAAACTTCTAATAAAAATGTAGAAAATCCCTTCTCTTTCAGAACATTCTGCACTTTGGTAATTTCTGCTGTTTTTCCAGCTAAAACCACCTGACGCTGAGAATTCCAATTAGCAATAGCAACTTGGGGAAAATCTTTAATTAATTCCTTTAGCTGATTAATATCACCCTTTACCGCCAACATTCCCCCCGCGTCAGATTCTGCGGGTGTAGCCATTGCTTTTCCCCTTTCTCTGACTAAGAAGAAATAATCTTCTTCACTTAAAACACCACCAGCCCACAAAGCTGTCAATTCTCCAAAGCTATGACCGGCGACAAAATCAGCTTTAAAACCAGCTTGTTGTAATATCTTGTATAAACCTGCACTAAAAACGCCAATTCCTGGCTGTGCATATTCTGTTTTTTGCAGTGTTTCTAGCTGATTTTGCTTTTGTGATTGATCAAAAACTGGCTGGGGAAATACAACTTCAGAAAGGGGTTTTAACCCATCTTCACACAGCAGCTTATCCATATAAATATAGGTTTCACGTAAGCAGGGAAAGTTAAGTACTACTTCTCGCCCCATTTCCAAATATTGAGAACCTTGTCCAGAAAATAAAGCTACTATTTTACCTGTAGTTTCTATCCCTTTTTGGCGGTAATAAATTCCTTTGGGATGTTCCCATGATTCGGCTTCTGGTTTATTTCGTAACTGATTAATACTAATTTGCAAAAATTCCTCAGCTTGGGTTAAGGAATCAGTAACAAATCCAATCCTCACGCAATTGACAGGAATTTTTAGAGATTGAGATCCTCTAATTATTTGTTGATAATGTATTTCTTTTTCTGGTGATGTTAATTGTCGTTGAATGTCTTCACAGCGAGATAACAATTCTTGGGTTGTGGATGCAAATAATAAAACTGATTTTGCAGTATTGTGTAAACGATATGAGTGATGATGTTCATTTTCATATTCCTCCAAAACAACGTGATAATTTGTCCCTCCAAAACCAAATGCACTGACACCAGCACGTCTGGGTCGGTTACTAATCCAAGGTCTAGTTTCTGTATTTAAATAAAAGGGTGAACTCTCAATATTTAATTTTGGATGTGGTTTAGTAATGTTCATTGTGGGTGGTAATACTTTGTGATGCAATGCCAAAGCTGTTTTAATTAAACTTGCTGCACCTGCTGCCGCTTTGGTATGTCCAATTTGTGATTTCACCGTACCTAAAGCAATATGTTGGGTTTGGGAATTGTTTTCACCAAATACTTCTTTAATAGAGGTAAATTCTGTGGGGTCTCCTACCATTGTTCCTGTACCATGTGCTTCAATTAAACCCACAGTTTCCGGTGAATACCCGGCATTTTCATAAGCACGACGTAAGGCTTTAATTTGTCCTTCGGAATGGGGTGCATATATGCTCTTATACTTACCGTCGCTAGAACTGCCAATACCTTTAATAACAGCATAAATGCGATCGCTATCTCGCACTGCATCTTCTAACCGCTTGATTACCAACATTCCCACGCCTTCACCTAACATCATCCCATCAGAATCTACATCAAATGGTTTGACTTTATCACCAGGAGAAACCGCTGGAGTTTTGCTAAAACACATATAGGCAAAAATCGAATTATCGGTGTCAACTCCACCAGTGATCATCATATCGGCGCGATGTTCGACTAATTCGCTAATTGCCATTTTTAATGCACCTAAAGAACTGGCGCAAGCTGCATCCACTACACAGTTTATTCCTCCCAAATCCAGGCGGTTGGCGATACGTCCAGAAATCACATTAGCTAACATTCCAGGGAAGGCATTTTCGTCCCACTGTACATAAGCACTTTTGACTTTATCAATCACTTTTTGGGTATCTACTTCTGATAAACCACTGTTCTTGAGAACTTTTTCCCAGATTGGATATTGCAACCTTGCACCCAAAGGTACTGCTAATTGTCTACCAATAGCTACACCTAATATGACCCCAGTACGTTCACGATTAAACTGTCGAGATTCGCTGTAACCAGCATCTTCCATTGCCTCTTTTGCTACTAACAAACCTAGTAATTGAGAAATATCTGTTACCTCTAAAATATTCGGAGGTAAACCAAATTCCATCGGATTAAAATCAATATCTGGGATAAATCCACCACGCTTGCAGTAAGTTTTATCTGGGGCTTTGGGGTCAGGATCATAATAATCTTCTATACTCCAGCGGGAAGGGGGAACATCAGTAATACAATCCACTTTTTGAATAATATTTTCCCAATATTCCTGTAGATTCTTTGATTTGGGGAATATTGAAGCCATCCCAATAATTGCTATATTAGTTTGTTGCGATTGTTGATTAATTTGATTAATGACATTTGTATTTTTCGACATATTACTTCTCTCACTGATCATCTGGAACAGAGCTTTTTCACAATTACTGACTTCAATTTGCAATTGTGATAATGCAGCTTCTAAGTTGGAAGCAGCCATGACTATTTATTCACTATTTTGTCGTGGAATGTGAAGATGATAATAAATTTGTTTGTTCTCTAAATTAAAAAACTAGAGATGACAAACTTCTCTATGTAAACAAATTATTAAGGTTCTTCAACTTGGTAAAATGCTTCGCTTGGCGGCTCAAGCTAGAATAGTTTTTAGAGAAAACGTAATTCTCTACCCTGTACTTTCGGTTCAACTGCCGCTTAGACTTATTTTATATGGGTGACAAAACTTTTGCAACTCAAATGCAACTCAATAAAACTAGGAAAAATATCAAGTTGCTTGAGGCATAGCGATGAATTATTTACTTATCCAAGTAATATCAATAATTAGCTGATATTGCCAAGTTAATATCTAAAGTTGCATATAAATTGCACGAAATCATAGAAAAGGTGTAAAGTCAAGCAAAATTGAGATGGATGTAAGTAGTCAAATAAAATTGGCAGATATTTTCACATCTATCTGAGAGGAGATTTTCAATTAATAGTCTGGATCTGATTTATCAGGTGGTTAATGAGCATATAAATATTCCTTCAAATCATTAATGAATAAACTGGTAATTTTGGTTACTCGTTATTATGTCTAAAGTATGAAATAATTAAGATTATAAGAAATATAGATACTATTACTCGGTAAATCAGTAACAAATGAAAACAAGCCTTATGAGCTAGTAATTAATTTGCAATGTCCTAGAAATTTGATTTAGACATATTTGTTGCATAAGGGTTGAAATTGTGTATTAATCAGTTTATTGTTTGTGGTTGAATGATGTAAATGTAAATCCATACTGTTTGTTTAGGTTAGTGACTAGACATAGAATAAGGTAGACTAAATATATAAATTCACCTGATTAATTCATTAGTCTATTCAGTCTTAAACTGATAGTATCGCAGTACAAAATCATGCAATTCGACCAGATTGCATTTACGGTTCTGCAAAATTGGAATTACAAGAAACTATTAAGGGCTTGCTGGCATGAGACTATCTGAGCTAGATCCACTCATACCGCTAAATGAGTTGAGAGAAGAACTTCTCAAGTTACCAAAAGGCTACTCTTTTTATGAAGACGAATTGGTAGATTTCCTATCACGACGCAGATGGCCTGAGAGCGATCGCCGGATTGATAGAACAACTTTCTGGCGGTGGCGCAACGACAACGGAATTGAGCATCAAAAAGTATTTAGCCGCTTGGATATCCTGAAACTCTGTCAAATTTGTGATCATTATCGAGTGGATGGAACTCGCAACGAATACTTAGCCATCATGAAAAAGAAAAAAGAAGTGATGCTCAACAAATAACTCTATTAACTACCGATATAGCTAATACCAATTTTGGATTTTAGATTATGAATTAACAGTCATTACTAACTATCCCAATTTGGTATCAAAGATGGACGGATATTTCTATAATCTGTCCATCTTTCTAGCTTTATCTTCGCCAACTATTTAGAAAAAACGTTATCAGGGAATGCTATCAAGTGTACTTATCTGTTCCTAAATAACAGAAATAATGTCATTTATAGAAAACAAAGTGAAAACCTAATTGCTAATGTAAAATACAAAAATTATGGTACACAAAGAAAAGCATTCATTGACAAACCCTGTAAGTTGGTTGTCCATAACTTTGGCAATTACGACAGCTATAACTACTGCTACAGTATCTCTCTACAGCCTATCAAAATTTAATTTTGAATCTAAGTCTAATGTTCGAGTTCCTATCAGGAATTCTACCCCTATAGCGACTGCTATTGCAGCTTTAGGACGTTTAGAACCCGAAGGAGGAATTATTCATTTGTCTGCTCCTAATTCTCAAGGGGGAGGGGTAAGAGTAGCTAAACTTTTAGTAAACAAAGGTGATAAAATCCGTCAAGGACAAGTAGTAGCAATTCTTGATAGTTATACTCCTAATATTGCTGCTTTAGGAAAAGCTAAACAACAAGTGGAAGTTGCTCAAGCTAGTGTCAAACGAGTAGAAGCTGGTGCAAAACAAGGTGATATTTATGCTCAAAAAGCTACAATTGCTCGTCTAGATGCTGAATTGCGTGGAGAAACTTATGCTCAAAAAGCTACAATTGCTCGACTAGAAGCCGAATTCAATAATGCAGAAATAGAGCATCAAAGATATCAGAAATTATATCAACATGGTGCTATTTCTGCTTCTGATGGAGATACTAAACGATTGCGAAGAGATACATTACAACAGCAACTCAATGAAGCCAAAGCTTCCTTAAATCGAACTGTAGAAACGCTGCAAAAACAGTTAAATGAAGCCCAAGCTAGGCTTAATAGTATTGTTGAAATTCGCCCTACTGATATACAAGCCGCGCAAGCTGATGTTAATAGTGCAAAAGCTTCTTTTAAACAAGCTCAAGCAGAACTAGATTTCAGTTCTATCCGTTCTCCTATAGATGGTCAAATACTAAAAATTAATGCTTGGCCAGGAGAAACAATTGGTAATAATGGCATAGCTGAATTAGGTCGCACTCAAAAAATGTATGTAGTAGCAGAAGTCTACGAAACTGATATTAAAAAAGTGCGCTTAGGTCAATCAGTTGTCATTACTAGTGATGCTTTTACAGGAAAAATACAAGGAACAGTCACAGATATTGGTTTGCAAGTTGGTAAACAAAATATCTTCAATAATAATCCCGGTGCAGATACAGATAATAAAATAATTAATGTCAAAATTCGCATTGATAAATCAACGGACAACCAACGAGTTGCAGCTTTGACTAATTTACAGGTGCAGGTACTCATTAAAGTATAATCCATCTTGGATTTTAGATTTTAGATTTGGATTAGGGTAATAGTCTGCACGAAACATAGAAATTACATAGAGTGGGAATTACCCACTCTACACTCATTCAGATTGTGCAGATAATTGAGGATTCCTAGAATCTATACATACTACCAGAGGTTTTAAATATGATTCTTAATATACCTCTAGCTTGGCTACAACTAGCTAAACAAAAAGTGCGCTTTTTTGTAGCTTTAGCAGGAATTGCTTTTGTTGCTGTTTTGATGTTTATGCAAATTGGCTTTCAAGATGCTCTTTACGCAAGTGCTACACAGGTACATAAAAATCTCAAAGGAGAGTTGTTTTTAATTAGCGCCCAATATAAATCTTTGACCTCTAATCAAAGTTTTTCTCGCAGTCGTTTATACCAGACATTAGGTTTTTCGGATATTGAATCTGTTGAGCCTTTATATGTGCAGTTTGCTAAGTTAAAAAATCCTATTAGTGGACGCAAGTATCCTATCTACGTACTTGGATTTGATCCAGTAAAACCCATTTTTAAATCACCAGAACTTCAGGAAGATTTTAAGTTACTGCAAATCCCTGATCAGGTTTTCTTTGACCGTGCTTCTCGTCCAGAGTTTGGACCAATTGCTGAGTATTATCAAGAAAATAAACCTATGAGTCTGGAAATATTTAGTTATCTGGGTTTAGTAGGTTACAAAATAAAAATTTGCGGCTTATTTAGTCTTGGTCCTTCCTTTGGAGTTGATGGTAATTTAATCGTCAGTTCTTCTACTTTCATGCGAATATTTCAAGAACGTGATGCTAACAAAATAGATATAGGCTTAATTCATCTCAAACCTGGTACTAATCCCAAACAAGTTTTGGCAAATTTATCAGCCAAATTACCTAAAGATATTGTCGTGATGACTCGCCAAGAATTTATTAACTTTGAGAAAGACTATTGGACCTTAAGAACACCAATTGGATTTGTATTTAACCTGATGGTATTTATGGGTTTTGTGGTTGGAGTAATTGTTGTTTATCAGATTCTTTATAGCAATATATCCACACATTTTGTTGAATTTGCTACTCTTAAAGCAATGGGATTTAGAAATAAATATCTCTTGGTCCTGGTTTTTCAACAAGCCTTAATTTTAGCTATTTTGGGCTATATTCCTGGTTTTGCTATATCTTTAGGACTGTATGATCTTGCTAAGAGTGCAACTAAGTTACCAATTACTATGGATATAGAGAAAGCATTGATAGTTTTAACTTCGGCAATTTTAATGTGTTTAACTTCTGGATTCTTCTCTACCAATAAATTACGCAAGGTAGATCCAGCAGATATTTTCTAAATTTCTGTAATATGATGCAATCAAATTTTATTTTGGAAATCACTAAGCTTAATCATTACTTTGGTACAACCAAGTTACGAAACCAGATATTATTTGACGTTAATTTGATAATCCGATCTGGTGAAATTGTGATTATGACTGGTCCATCTGGTTCGGGAAAAACGACTTTACTAACTTTAATTGGGGCTTTACGTTCAGTTCAGGAGGGAAGTTTAAAATTTATTGGACAGGAATTATTTGGAGTCAGTAATGAAAGATTAGTGCAAGTACGTCGTCAGATTGGTTATATTTTTCAAGCACATAATTTACTGGATTTCTTAACAGCCAGACAAAATGTACAAATGTCTTTAGAATTACAAAGTAATATTTCACAATGGGAAGCTAAAATACAGTCAGAAGCAATACTTAATGCTGTAAAATTAGGTAATCGCATTAATTATTATCCATCTGATCTTTCAGGAGGACAAAAGCAAAGAGTTGCTATTGCTCGCGCTTTAGTGAGTCATCCTAAATTAGTCTTGGCTGATGAACCTACAGCAGCTTTAGATAGTAAATCAGGCCGAGATGTTGTCAATTTGATGCAAGAATTAGCAAAAGAGCAGAATTGTGCTATTTTAATTGTCACTCATGATAACAGAATTTTAGATATTGCTGACCGAATAATTCAGATGGAAGATGGTAGGTTAATCAAACAAGGGACATATTGAGTTATAGTAAGAGTCAGGAGTCAGAATTCAGAAGTAAAACCCTTTTGTAGTCTGAATTGAACCATTAATTAGTGTCCTAATCACCCTATCTAGTGCTATATATCTTATGGGGGAACAACATATCTGCTTTAAGGATGAAGTGAACCTTTTTCTGTTTATGTAAAGTGTAAGGATTCTAGATGCCAGAGTTTTTAAATAACTTGGTGATCTATTTTTTATGAAATCAGGATAGGGTAGTTACAATATAAATTGTAAGAATTCAGAAGTCAGGAGTCACAATGTTTGAGAAATTGGTTAATTATCGAAATTGGTTAATTATCAAATAGGTATTTTTAGCTTTAGCCTGAAAAAGCTGACTGCTGTTCACATAGCGTGCCGTTAGGCATTAGCTGAATGCTGACTATAAATTAATGATGCAACTGAGGTTAATAAGGTTTGTATTCATAATTTTTTACTCCTTACATTTTGAATTGATATCATGGTGCAAGATCTGATTGTTTGCCTACAAGAAGCAAGTTTATACTTTATACTTAAAAAATCATGGATTTCCAAACATCCTGATGAATGTTTTGTGAATCTTCCCTGCAAATGTCAGAACCCTGGTCAAGAAATTAAATGTGAAGATTGTACGTATTTGGAGGAATGCTTGTCTAGTTGGAAGCTGAATAAAAACTAAGTTAGTAAACTCGCAGAATTTACATCTAAAAATAACGTGGCTTGTGGTTGTTTACGCAATATAGAAGCTGGATAATTTGTGGTAATATATCCCTGTAATATCTCTTTGACTATTTTGGATTTGCGTGTATCTGGTGCGAGACAGATAATTTTTTTGGCTGTACAAATCATGGGAATAGTGACAGTAAAAGCATATTGAGGAACTGCTTCTAAATTGGCAAAATATCCTGTTTTTACCTGTTGCTGACGGTTGATTTGATCTAGTTTTACGAGTTTAATTTTAGCGGTATCTTTAAAATTTGCCACTGCTGGGTCATTAAAGGCTAAATGTCCGTTTTCTCCGACACCAAGAAGACATAAATCAATTGGTTGAGCTTCTAATAATTTAGTATAGCGATCGCACTCAACAATTGGTTCTAAAGCATCCCCTGCTATATAATTAAATCTCTGTGGAAAAACTTGTTTTTCTACCCTTTCCCGCAGAAAATACTGAAAACTAGCAGGATGATCAGCATTAATTCCTAAATATTCATCAAGATGAAATAAAATTATGTTTGACCAATCTATTCCACCTAAAGCGATTAAACCATCCAGAAATTTAAGTTGAGAATTTCCAGTAGCTAACAACACTGCTACTGTATTCTGTTGTTCAATTTGATGCTGTAAATACTCATGTGCAATTTCGGCAACATCCTGTGCCATTTCCACTTCAGAATTGTAAATCTGCACTAAGAGATCATCGACACGAAAAGATTTTGTAGCGGCTGGCATTTTCTTAAACAATTGGTAATTGATAATTGGTATTCTTGATTAGGAAAAACGCTGAATATATTCTCTATTCCCTATTACTTGTTCTCTAACTGCCAATTTACGTTAAACTAGGTAAATTAACTTAACGCTTATTTACATTTTACCAAAAAACGATGCTAACGACAATTCTCTTTGACCTAGATGGCACTATTGTCAACACTGACCCAATACACTACCAAGCTTGGAGAGAAATGCTGTTAAATTACAGCATACAAATTGATGAAATTTCCTATAAATCCCGAATTAGTGGACGACTAAACCCAGAAATTGTGAAAGATATTCTACCGCAATTATCAGTAACAGAAGGTGAAAAATTCGCTGATGAGAAAGAAGCTCTTTTCCGCGAACGTTCTTCCCATTTGCGACTTATGGAGGGATTTTCAGAGTTGTTAGCATGGACACAAACACATCAAATAAAACGTGCATTAGTAACTAACGCTCCCAGATTAAATGCTGAATTTATCCTAGAAGTTCTTGGCATTAAAGAAGTTTTCCATACCATTGTTTTAGCAGATGATTGTATAGCCGGGAAACCAGATCCAGAACCATACAAAGTTGCTCTCTACAAGTTGGGGATTACAGCAGAACAAGCTATTGCTTTAGAAGATTCTCCTTCCGGTATTCGTGCTGCTGTTGCTGCTAATATATCCACAATTGGCATTGCTTCTACCCATGATCCCCAAGAATTGCAGGAAGAGGGTACATTGATGGCAATTCGTGATTTTACGGATTTACGCTTGTGGACTTTCCTTAATTCCTTGATAGAACCCAATCTAGCAGTAATTGCATCTAATGTATGAGCGAGCACTTATAGATGACAAAGAACATAATTTCTGGTGAACACCCATCCCCCATCATTTATTAATGGGGGTTTTACTATGCCATACTTGTTCAAATTCTGCCTCTGAAATTTCAAATTCTTCAATATTCTTGTCATCTAATTTCTTATCGCATAACATCCCATAATCATCAGCTGAATGGTTTTTATCATAGAATAATACGTTGCCATTTTCATAAATTTCCATTTGTCTGCGAGCATATAAATTGCAATCAATTTCCATAAAGTAGGTGCTAGTACCCCACTCATCATATTTGCCACCAAGAGATACATCCCATGACCATTTATAATATTTCTTCACCTTTTGTAATGTAGACATAATAATTTAACTCCTAATGCTGAATTACCACTTTAAATCTTACAACTTGCTCACTTACCTCGTATCTACCCATTTTAAGCATTAACTATTGACCGTAATGATACTATACTTAAAATCACCCTACAGGCAACCTTATGCACCTATTGTAGAGTGAAATGAAATGTTATCATATTTTGTGATATTTTTTCTTCATGTTTTCTGATTGCTCCGAAAATATGGGTTGATTCAGAGTTACCAATGTTTCTAACCTGAGTATTTACTAAACTCGTCATATTTCCCATACTTCCATTAAAATGATGCCTAGCATATTTTTACCACTACCATCAGCACCACAACCCCAATAATAGTCTACAGGTGAATTTTCAACTATTTCTTCATTACCTTTAGAAAGTAGCATTTCTCTAATATCTGCATGGGTAGAAAGCTTACATAACACTGCTTGTCGCATAATAAGTAGGTGGGCGGAAAAATTTATAACTATGTCATGGCGAATGCAGCAAAGGGGAATCAAGTAATCCCAAGGGTTTCAAGTAACTTACATTTTGCTACATAGTTATCTTCATTTGTGTCTACCTACTTATCATCTTTTAGTGGTTCCCAATCTGAACGCAGGGGAAGAGTTCTTTGTCTACCCATTTTTGCCGCATCTTTTGGGGTTTTAACAAGACGAATTTGTTCTAAATGAGATGTACCAAGAAATTTTTGGGCTTGAAAGTAATGTTCCCTAGTAAGCCAATACAAATCATCTAACATAAACCCGTGAGGTGAGAAATTAGAAAAACAAGTATATTGATCACGAGAATGATAAAAGTAGACTGCCATGATTAGGAACTCAGTAGTATATTACTATTAATGAATATAGCGTGAGCTTTTCAGAGATTTGCAATCGGTACATGAGGTCAACTTAACATAAAACCCCACTACCACCTGGGAAATATGGCTTATGCCACGCTACCGCTATTATTTATTTTATGGATCAAACTAATTATCTGTCAATTTTTTAACATGCGCAGGGAATTGAGCATTTTTGAGAGATTGCACAGTTGAAGAAGAATCTTGTACCCAAAATTGTTGTCCAAAACGTACTAATTCACAATGGTTTTCTGATTTAATAATACCAATTACAGGTACTTTTACTTTATCTTTATCTCCTGATTGTTCCTTCAAAATTGATCTGAGCCGATGTTGGACTTCAATAGTTCCAGCCTCCTGGGGATTCAATTCCACCATTACCATATGGACTTTTTCAACTGGTTCTGCGTCTTCAACTATAAATTGATTCTGCTCATCTCTTCGGTCTACTTTACCCCAAATTATTAATCTGGCATCAACTTGTAATAGTGAACTAACTCGTTCATAATTTTTAGGAAAGACAATGGCTTCTGATGATGCAGTTAAATCTTCTATTTGTAATATTGCCATCGGATCACCTTTTTTCGTCACCACTTTTTTGACATTATTCAGCATGACGACTGCACAAAGCATTGTATTATCTTTCTGGTCTCCTAATTGTGAAAGATTAATTGGTGCGAGCAGTGATGATGATTGTTTAATATCTTTGAGTGGGTGAGCCGATACATAAAAACCTAATAGTTCCTTTTCCAGTCGCAATTTTTCCTGTGGGGGAAAATCCAGAGTTACTTCAGCTTTAGGCGCAGATTCAAAGGCATTATTTGATTTCTGTAGATTACTATTATTTGCAAAACTACCACCCATTAAGTCAAATAAATTTCCCTGTCCACTAGCTCTCTCTTTAGCACGGGATTGCGCCCAATCATATACTAATTCTAAGTCTCTAATTAATTGTTGGCGGTTGGATTCAATTTTGTCAAAGGCTCCACACTGAATCAGTGATTCTAAAGTACGACGGTTTACAGCACGTAAATCAATGCGATCGCAAAAATCCCCAAGAGATTTAAACTCTCCTCCCTCTGCTCTTGCTTCCAGAATACAGGCGATCGCATTTTGTCCCACATTCCGCACCGCCGAAAATCCAAATAAAATCTTCTTTTCTGCTGGTGTAAAATCTAACCCAGAACGGTTAATATCCGGCGGATCTATTTCAATCCCCATACTTGTGCAGTTGTTAAGATATTTCTGAACTTTGTCCGTATCCCCACTGTTAGAGGTTAACAGCGCCGCCATATATTCTAAGGGATAATTGGCTTTTAAATATGCCGTTTGATAAGTGACGTAACCGTAAGCCGTGGAATGCGATTTATTGAAGCAATTAGAGGCTATTAAACCGTTTTTAATCGCAAAGTTATGGTCTTGTGCAACTCCAATATCATAAACATTGGCTGGACCTAAGAATTGACGTGAAATTATTTTAACCATATTATTTAGCTTTTCTAAGCTATCTCTAGATATTAGACCTCTTGCAGAATTAATTTTATGTTACAATGGGGGGGTTGTCTTTGTTTTAGCCAAAAGTTAGAGTTAGAGGGTTATGTTTGAATTAGGGAGTGCAAAGAACACCAAAAATACATAAAACCTAAAACTCTCTATCATAACCATAGAAACAATTTTGCAATAGGTCTATTTGCTTAAACTTCAATTATACTTTACCGAGCAGTTTGTCATACTCTCTGGAGCTAACGCTTTCAGTTTACCATCTCCAATATCATACTCTAACAGTTGATTTGTTATCCTTATACTAGTAACGCCGTGAATTCAAACTGCTTCTTTCAGAAGAGCTACGCTAACAAAATATCTGCTTCGGAGACCCTACGCTAACAAAATTCAAAATGAATACTGTATGAGCTTTTCAGCGATTTGGAATCGTTACTTTATTTACGCCGTACTGTACTAAGTTATTGCTTAACAAATTCTTGCGATTTAGCGAGCGCTCCCCATACTTTATGCGAAAATATTCCAACTCATAGGTTGAGATATTTTTAAACGCGATGACTATTGCTAAATTTGCGCTAAATTTACCGCTTCTTGAAAATGGCTATCGCTTGGTTGCTTGCATCGTTCAGAGTTGGAACGTTGTTATGCGGCTGCAGCCCATGTCAAAAAAGCTGAATTCATTGAAGGTATTGTATACGTGGCTTCTCCTTTACGCTTTACACCTCATGCCAAACCTCATACCAAAATTATTACATGGCTCGGTCTGTATTAATCATCTATTCCTAACATGGAAATGGGTGTTGAAACCACTGTACGGCTTGATGATGAGAATGAACTGCAACCCGATGTAATTTGATTTAGAGTAGATGGACTGGATTTTACCCTGTGGAATATCCCAATGGTAGGACGAACGATAATTCTGGAAATATCAGTTTTTTATGAGCAGTGCTAAAAAATCTATCTTCAGAAGTTTTTACATTCTCTAGAACATGAAGGATTTCTGAAAAATATTTTTTGAAGTGTATGTATGAGTTCTCAAGTTCTGGAATCTTTGTATTTTTCACAAGATGGGGATCAACATAAAACACTGAATCTAGGTCTATAAATCCATTAAACACACCCTCGTTTTTTAGATCATCCTCAGAAACCCCAAAAATTTCACTTATTCTTTTAGGCATAACACTACTACCAATACTATATCTAACTATTATACATAGGTGTTTACGTATATTTAGAGAATATTATACCTAATTACATATTTTTCAGTACATTAGTCACTGAATATCCAGCAATTTTCTCCACAACAGTCAAATTCCCCAATGCTATAAAATAGATAAAAGCTCAACCTTAATTCTCTACTCATGAGTCTCCATCCCCTCTTGAAAGTTGAAATTTCTGAACTCAGCATTGCAGAACGTATCCAACTTGCTGAAGATTTATGGGATAGCATCTTAGAACAACAAGAGGAACTGCCCTTAAGTCCAGCACAACAACAGGAAGTAGAACGACGGTTAGAAAATTATCAAAAAAACCTACAAATGGTTCTAGTTGGGAAGAGGTTCAAAAACGTTTAGATAGAATTTAATAAAACTTCTCTTTTCGCCTAAAGCACCTTATATCACACCATATCCTGTATGTTGCCTAACATTTTGCGGCTGAAAACCCAACACAACTTTATCTTTAGGAACTCCAGCCGCTTCTAATTCATAAGTAACACCATCTTCTGTATCATCTCGTTGTACCCAGACAATAATATCAAGATGAACTAAGCAACCATGAATTCTTTTAGCACTCTCCCAACCAACAGTTATTAGTAAATAGCTATCATTTTCACAATCAAAAACTGTTTTACATTCAATCACTCCATAGGAGTAGGGGATTTGTCTATAAGGTACTAATACTTCTTTAATAATACGGCGATATTTATCTAAGGTATCCATTGTGTGATCCTCTCAGTTTCACGATTGAAAACAGGTAAATTTACATTTACGCTTTCCATTAAAAGTTTACCAATCAGTTCTTTAAATAAAGCTGTAAATATAGCGTCACGTATTCCTAAATATAAAATTCTGTCAGGTTCTAGACGACTCATCAAAGCACGATACAAAACAAATCCACCAATAGCACCTTTCAAGTCTGCTATTTCTGAAGGACTGACAAAACTTTTAATTTCTACAGCGATTTTTTTAGTTCCTTGTTCTTCTGCTAAAAGTTGTTTTGCTCCTAGATCTACATACATATCCTTTTGACCCCATTTTAAATGTAGGGGATCATTTGTAATTATCCAGCCTTCTTTAATTAAGCCATTTTTAACAGCATTGTGATAAATATCTTTTGCAGGCATATTTAAAGACGTTTTTTATTAATAAAAAGCGAGCAAGATTCCCTGTACTACATTACACAGACAGTATAATTGCCAAAAAGACTCGATGGGATTCAGAAGTTCAGACGAAAATTCCCTAATCCTCAGTCCTGTAAATGCTAAAATCAATGACCTGAATGATAAAGAGAAAAATTATTTATGGCATCCATTCGCGAGTTGCACACACAGCTAGTAAAAAAAGAACGTTCTGCCGTTGAAATTACCCAAGAAGCTTTAGATCGCATTCAAGCATTAGAATCAAAACTGCACAGTTTCTTAACTGTCACGGCACAACAGGCTCTAGAACAGGCTAGTGCTGTGGATGCAAAAATCGCTGCTGGTGAAGAAATAGGTATTTTAGCAGGGATTCCCATCGGTATCAAAGATAATATATGTACCAAGGGTATTCGCACCACCTGCGCTTCTCGGATTTTAGAAAATTTTGTCCCACCTTATGAATCAACGGTAACGCAAAAACTCGCCAATGCTGGGGCCGTAATGGTTGGTAAAACCAACTTAGACGAGTTTGCAATGGGTAGTTCCACAGAAAACTCTGCTTATCAAGTTACAGCTAATCCTTGGGATATCTCACGGATTCCTGGTGGTTCTTCTGGTGGTTCGGCGGCGGCTGTAGCGGCTGAAGAATGCGTTGTCTCCCTGGGTTCGGATACGGGGGGTTCGATTCGTCAACCGGCTTCTTTTTGCGGTGTGGTAGGGATGAAACCGACTTATGGGTTAGTTTCCCGTTATGGTTTGGTGGCTTATGCGTCATCTTTGGATCAAATTGGCCCATTTGGTCGGTCAGTGGAGGATACGGCGATTTTATTAAATGTGATCGCAGGTTATGATCCTCAAGACTCCACAAGCTTAAAAGTAGAAATTCCTGACTACGCTGCCAGCTTAACACCAGACCTGAAAGCAGGGAAAAAACTAAAAATTGGTGTAATTAAAGAAACCTTTAGTGAAGGATTAGATCCAGAAGTAGAAGCAGCAGTAAAGAATGCGATCACTGAACTAGAAACTTTAGGTGCAGAAATTCATTATATTTCCTGTCCCCGATTCCGTTATGGCTTACCTAGCTACTATATTATCGCCCCATCGGAAGCATCAGCCAACCTCGCCCGTTACGATGGCGTTAAATATGGCTTGCGGTCTCCTGACGCAGACAACGTGCTTTCCATGTACACTAGTACCCGTGCGCTCGGCTTTGGAACAGAAGTCAAACGCCGGATTATGATTGGTACTTATGCCCTCAGTGCCGGTTATTATGATGCCTACTACTTGAAAGCACAAAAAGTCCGCACCTTAATTAAAGAAGACTTTGGAACAGCTTTTCAACAAGTAGATGTTTTAATTTGTCCCACCGCACCCACCACAGCATTTCAAGTCGGCGAAAAAATCACCGATCCCTTGAGTATGTATTTAAATGACTTGATGACTATTCCCGTCAATCTTGCCGGTTTACCCGGTATTAGCGTACCTTGTGGTTTTGACAGCAAAGGTTTACCAATTGGATTACAACTAATCGGCAAAGTATTGAGAGAAGACCAGCTTTTACAAGTAGCATACTCTTATGAACAATCAACTACTTGGCATCTTCAAAAAGCGGAAATAGCCTAATTTGTCAGTGGTTAGTGGTCAGGTTTTCTATTGTTTATTGTAAGTAAAATCCTTGACTTGACCATTTTTCCCTAATAGTTTCGGTTCTTCTTCATTAACAGAAATTAAAACTACACCAGCATTACCAGAACGGACAGTCAACGATTTTTTGGCTGTCCAATTTTTTCTTTCTCCCTTAGTTAAAATTCCCTCAAATTCAGTTTTACCATCAGCTTTTACTTGTACCCAAGAGTCACCTTTAAGCTCTAAAGTAACAGCAACATCTGAAATAGATGTACTAGTTTGAGAAGGTGTTGCTGTGGAAACAGGAGCGGTATTTGGAGATGGTAATATTTCTGACTTTAAAGGAGATGTTAGCGTTTTTTGTGGAACGCTCAACATAGGATTTTGTTTCTGAGCTGATGACTTATCTCTAAAATCTATTTTGAGTAAATAGAAGAGTCCCACAGCAGCAGCTATTAATAAAAAAATGTAAGGAACAAACAGCGGTATATAAATACTTGGTTTTCTAATTGAATGATTAGATTCTAAAGGAGCAAAATTAATTTCAAAGTTGTTAGCTATAGCAGTACCATCTAGTTCTAATCTATCTGCATAACGGCGAATAAAACCTTGTATAAAAACAGGCTCAGGTAAATCCTCAAATCGCCATTCTTCCAAAGCTTGTAAAAAACTTAGTCGAATATGTGTTTGAACAGAAATTTCTTCTAGACTGATATTTTTTTCCTCTCTGACCTGTTGTAAATTGGCAGTTATTTCTTTTAGTTGTTCTTGTTGGGCATCATTTAAAACAGTCACCTTTATCTCCTCTAAAGTCAATACATATAATATTATATACTTATATATATAAATTAAAGAAAAGTATTCAATTATAGCGGTTATCAATTGAATGAGAATACACGGTGATGCGCTATCAGTTACAGATAGATTTTAAACCCTGTTAAGATTTCCTTGCTTTATGCTGTATCCAGAACCCTTGCAGAGATATTTTATACAAGGTTTCTACATTCTTGTTAACCAGATGTCTAATCCTCACTTTCACAATGGCAACCCTTAGTTACCATATTTTACTGTTTATTTGCGCCCATTTATTGTATTTATCCATACTTACTTACAAGGCTGGATATACATTCTATGGTCATAAATAACTTATCACCTCTACTGGAAGAATTATTTAGCTGGTGCTTTTGGTAGGAATAATTACAATATTCTGTTGATAATTGATCAGTCTTTTTTGTTCCCAGAGATAATGATATTAGTAATAATTCTGAGTTTTAGCTAAAGATGCTCGAAAATGATACCTGAAAATCCGGATATTGCAATTCATCGTAGAATAAATGACACAGATAAAACCGCTTTTTCCTCTGACACCCGGAGAGAATAAGATCATGACCATGGCATCTGCATATTTTTTCAAAATTCTCAGAAATTCTACTGTGCAAATTAGTAAAGATGAATTGCGATCGCTACTGAGAGAAATAGAATCTGAACTATACCAGAGTAAAGTTTATCGCCTAGCAGTAGCTAACTTACAAAAGTTACTAGGTTCAACCGATGAACAAGCCAAGACTTTATTTAAAGCCGTGGGTAGAGAAGCCATCACTTTAGCATTTAAGCGATTTGCACGAAAACAGCAGACAGTCACAGATATCAATCTGAAAGTAGATGACACCGAGTTACCAAATCCAAAGTTAGAACAATCTAGTAATTCCACACCAACCTTAAATACTATTTAATCCACCCCAGAACCAGCATTAATAGAGACTAAACAAAGTAATTTACCACCAACATATAAAACAGATTCAGTAGCAAATGAAACCATAAAAGACCAACCAAAAACACCAACACTAAGCAACAGGCTTCCCAAACGGCACAAACTTTCTAAAAGTCAACTAGCAGCACAACTAGCAGCACAACTAGCAGGAGAACAAAGGTTAGAACGTCTGCGTCAAATTGGTGAACAACTCAGACAAGCAAGAGAATCTCAAGGTCTGACTCTGCAAAACCTGAATATTTACACTCATATATCAACATTAAACCAGGCATCAAATCTACTTCCACTGGTATCTGTATCTGTGTTGGATCTGATATTTCCCCACCAGAAGCATTGTAATCTTACCTTCCACAGCCATTACTTGATACAATAGACCTCTTGCATCAATCAAATCATCAATAATTAACCGCAGTTAAATGCGGTTAATTATTGTTATTTTGGGACTTTTGCAAGAATTTCCATGAAATTCCAATTGAATGAAATTGCCCAGCCACAATCCCCATTGTCATGAGTAGCGACACCCAACTCAGTCTCTTTGACGGATCAAGTTTCAACCAAAAAGACTTGATTCCCACAGACGCAAAAATTCCTATTCCATCCGGAACTTATGCGAATATGCCGGAATTAGCACAGCATTGTAACAACTGCCGTCGTTGTGGGTTGGGGGACAATCGCACTCATGCGGTTGTGGGACGTGGAAATCTCCAAGCTAAAATCATGATTATTGGGGAAGCACCAGGACAAAGCGAAGACGAAACCGGTTTACCATTTGTCGGTAAATCAGGGCAATTATTAGAGAAAATTTTGGCATCTGTAAATTTAAGTACAGAGGAAGATGTATATATTGGTAATATAAACAAATGCCGCCCACCAGAAAACCGAGTTCCCACAGCGGAAGAGATGGCAGCTTGTAAACCCTATTTATTAGAACAAATACGTTTAGTTGACCCGAAAATCATCTTATTAACTGGTGCAACTGCTGTTAAAGGCATTACAGGAAGTAAACAAGGAATTACGAAAATTCGCGGACAATGGCTAGAGTCGGAAGGGCGTTTATGTATGCCAATTTTCCACCCTTCCTATTTATTGCGTAACCCATCACGGGAAAAAGGTTCGCCAAAATGGTTGATGTGGCAGGATATCCAGGCTGTAAAAGCTAAGTATGACGAGATAAAGGGTGAGAATTAAAGACTTTTTTTCACACGGAGGAGAACACTTGCACAGGTGGCTCTCCCGAATTGTCAAAAATTTTAATCTATGAAAAGGCAGTGATTGGGTACTAACTAAACAACGTTCCGAATATCTAAACCGAGATTTGACCGAGATGGAAATTGAGGACTTGCGAGGCATTCTAGTAGAAGCTGCTGGTGTGTTGTGCAATCAGGTCGTGAATATGCAGATCTAGCGCCTGAAGATTTAGATAGAGGAAATATGATTGTAATTATCATGGGATTTACTGGCTCAGGAAAAACCACCGTTGGTCAAGCACTTGCAGACAAAACTGGATGGGAGTTTCATGATGCAGACTCATTTCACTCAGTAGAAGCCAAGGAAAAAATGAGCCGCGGAGAACCATTGACTGATGCCGATCGCACACCTTGGTTACAGACGATGGGAGAAGTGATCGCCCAATCGCTAAAAGCAGAAAAAAATACCATTCTTGCTTGTTCCGCACTCAAAGCCAACTATCGCCAGATTCTCAGCGTCGATGATCCACGGATAAAGTTAGTTTACCTTAAAGGTAGCTATGAGTTGATTGATCAGAGATTGGGCGATCGCATTGGTCATTTTATGAACCGCGACTTTTACAAAGTCAGTTCGATACTCTAGAAGAACCAACAACTACAGAAGCTATATATTGATATTGATATTTCACAGAATTTAGAGGCGAGCGTTCAGGAGATAAAAAATTACCTGTAGCTGTTGATATTCTTACCAACCTCTAGAGTTTTTCCAACTTCCGATGCAGCAACTTTTGTATTCACACTCAATCTAAAAAAATGATTCAATCTTGATGCATCAACCCAACTAGGCATAGTTGCTTTACGTTTCTGCACAAATATCTTTTGAAAGTTGGGGTAAGCCTGACCTAAATATGAGTCCCGCATGCATAGGAACAACACAACGTTGACAAGGGTTAACTCCCAAAAACTACACATCTCCCACTACAAAAGATACAGTTTCACCGCTGCCAGTATACAGCCTATCTTCCCAAAACGCTCGTACACCATCAATCTCAATATTCGCACGCATCCGACGGAGCATTTGATCTACACTCATACCAGGAAACCAAGAAGCTGCTTCCGTGTTGGGGTGCTAATCACCGTTGGACCTGGTGAGTCTGTTTCATCAGGAAAACCCATATTCGTGTTTTGCATTGATTTGACACCAAGCCCGAAAAAATCACTTAAAATTGCTTATATCGGTGTGAGTTCTTCATGAAGATGGAAAACCTGTGGTGATTGACCACCAGGGAATTGGAGACGAATAACTCTTTCTTGTAAAGAAAATTCTGAGCGCAATAGATGAATTTTGGCATCGCGTTTACTATTGAGAAACTTGCCTTGTGCATCCATAATTGCAAATTCTCGCTCATAACGAAGTGCGCCACCAGGTAGAATTGTCGCCTTTTCTACTTCCACACCATCCAATGACTTAATCGGATACAAAAGTATCCTAGCTAGATTAGCCATTGAAATATTTCGTAATTCGTAATAGTGCTTCCTACTCCCGTAAGGGATACGTAATTTGTAATTCGCAAAGAAGGGAACAGGGAACAGCCAAGAGTAGACCTCTTACAAAATTGTTTCTGTGGTATGATAGAGAGTTTTAGATTTTATCTATTTTTGGTGTTCTTTGGGCTCGCTAATTTAAATATAACCGTGTAACTCTAAAATTTTGGCTAAAACAAATATAACCCCCTTTTGTCACATAACACTAATTCTGCAAGAGGTTTAGTAAATAATTCTTAATTTTGAATTTTGAAATCTATAACGGTAGCCTTTTTAATATTTACTTTATTAATAGGCTCTAAGGATTTGCAGATGGATACAACGGAGGCTTATCTATCGAGCCAACATTATTAAGAGGCCAAAAACGAACTATGGCACGACCAATAATATTTTTCTGAGGTACTAAACCCCAGCAACGACCATCATAACTGCTACCACGATTATCACCTAAAACTAGATATGAGTTGGGTGGTATGGTTTCCGGTTGAGCCAAGAATGGGCGTTGTTGCCCTGATGTACAAACATCAACAACTGTAAGCACAGAGGGGGGTAAATATTTATCTTCTTCTAGAACTTTGTTATTAATATAGACTTGGCCTTCCCTCAGTTCTACTTTTTCTCCAGGCAACCCGATGATTCGTTTAATGAATGCATCATGGTATTGTTCTTTTTGTAATTCTTCCGTCGGTGAAAATACAACTATATCTCCCCGTTCTGGCTTACTAAATTTATACTTCACCTTATCAACAATAATCTTATCCGCTTCCCATTGGTTTGGTGTACCATGGAGCGTCGGTTCCATTGAACCTGAAGGAATCCATCTTGCTTCGGCGACAAAGGTACGAATTCCCAAGGCCAGAAAGACGCTCAAGATAATTGTTTTGCCTAGCTCTAAGATCCAGGAATTATCAGGTTGGGGGCTAGATTTTTTATCAGACACTTGATTTTGCATGAAATTACTTAAATTTTAGGGTAAGAGGCAAGCACTAAACTCATCGGGGAGAGACTTTATTTATTATTTTAACTAGAGAAGCGTGTTTTCCTGATTAAAATAGCATTTGCAGAATTGTCTGCATCAGCTTATTTTCTTGTAAATCCATGTCATATCCAACAAGTTTACTAATTCGTCAAGCAAGCCTAATGTTACCCAATGGTGAGTTGATAATTGGCGATGTGCTGACGGATGGACGGCAAATAGTCGAAGTAGCCTCAAAAATTTCTAATGCCTCACCAACTCAAGAGATTGACGCACAGGGTTTAACTTTGTTGCCAGGTGTGATTGATCCGCAAGTGCATTTCCGAGAACCAGGTCTGGAACATAAGGAAGACTTGTTTACCGCTAGTTGTGCTTGCGCTAAAGGGGGAGTCACATCCTTTTTAGAAATGCCCAATACAAGACCTTTGACAATTAACCAATCAGCTTTAGATGACAAGCTAGAACGGGCTGCTAATAAGTGCTTGGTTAATTATGGCTTTTTTATTGGGGCCACAGGAGAAAATCTATCAGAATTGCTTCTAGCGCAGCCGACACCGGGAATTAAAATTTTTATGGGGTCAATGCACGGTCAGTTGCTAGTTAACCAAGAAGGTTTGCTAGAGTCGATTTTTGCCCAGGGAACTCGCTTAATTGCTGTTCATGCTGAAGATCAAGAGAGGATTAACCAACGCCGTCAGGAATTTGCTGGTATTGATGATCCTGCCATTCATTCCCAAATTCAAGATAATCAAGCTGCACTGTTAGCAACACAATTGGCATTAAAACTTTCTAAAAGATATCAACGTAGGTTACATATTTTGCATCTGTCAACGGCTGAGGAAACTGAGTTACTGCGTCAGGATAAACCCAGTTGGGTGACAGCGGAGGTAACACCACAGCATTTGTTGTTAAATAGCAGTGCATATCAAACGATTGGTACTTTGGCGCAGATGAATCCACCGTTGCGCTCGCCCCATGATAACGAAGTTCTTTGGCAAGCGTTACGAGATGGAGTCATTGATTTTATTGCCACCGACCATGCACCCCACACCTTGGAAGAAAAAGCCCAAAGTTACCCCAACACACCTTCAGGAATGCCCGGTGTGGAAACTTCCCTACCTTTAATGTTAACTTCCGCAATCGAAGGAAAATGTACTATTGCACAAGTTGCTAACTGGATGTCTAAGGCTGTAGCTACCACTTATGGTATTCCTAACAAGGGAGAAATTACCCCTCGTTACGATGCTGATTTAGTATTGGTGGATTTAGACACGTATCACCCCGTTAAGCGGGAAGAACTGTTAACCAAATGTGGTTGGAGTCCCTTTGAAGGTTGGAATTTAACAGGTTGGCCTGTAACAACAATTGTCGGTGGTGAAATCGTCTACGACAAAGGCCAGGTAAACACGCAAGTCAGGGGACAACCGTTAACATTCTTGGATTAGGGATTAGGGAGGGGGCATGGCGCATTAGAGTTTCCCCCACACCCCTTTTATTACATTTGCGCCATAAAGCCAGAGTTATGGCAGGATGGAAAGAAGCTGGTGCAACAAGAAGCCGGAAATTAGTGCTGCTGCTTTCACTAGCAATGAGAAACTAGATCAAGGTCTTTATGAAAGCCATGACCTGGCAAAATGTCCTTAGTTTCGCATTGTTTACAAAAAGTCTTGGCGAAAGAATATCTATTATCGTCGGAATGCTTGTATTTGACTGCGAAAAAGAATATGTACTCCAAACCTTGACTATTCAATGAATCCAGACTACTCAGAAACTTACATCAATCATCCAACGTGGGGTTTACTATATAGGATCTGTATGGTTGATGATAACCAGGATCTTTTCACTACACTTTATGCCCAACGCTTATTTTTTTTGGTAACAAGTGACGTTAAAGGTATTAAATTTCAGTCTATTGGTAGGACTGAAGCCAGGATGATGCTGGAAAATCGTTTACGTACTTTGCGTCGCAGTGGTAAGTCCCAGGAGTACGATCAACTTCAGAGTGTTTTCCAACGCACCTTCCAATGAGTAGTTCGATTAGTCAACGTATTGTTACCATTCGCGCTTCACTTCCTGCCTCTGTTCGGTTGATTGCTGTTAGTAAGCAAGTTACGACTGAACTGATGCGGGAAGCATACACCGCAGGAATTCGTGATTTTGCTGAAAGTCGTATCCAAGAAGCTGCCAGTAAACAAGCTGAGTTGCAGGATTTGCCGGACATTACTTGGCACTTTATTGGAAATTTACAAAGTAACAAAGCTAAAAAAGCTTTGGAATTATTTGATTGGATTCACTCTGTTGATAGTCTCCAGATAGCCCAGCGTTTAGATACCCTAGCGTCACAACTAGGTGTGACTCCCTTGGTTTGTCTACAAGTCAAAATTCTCCCCGATCCTAATAAGTCTGGTTGGATGGTATCGGAATTATTAGCTGACTTGGAGGCACTAAACCAATGCAAAAATTTACAAATTCAAGGTTTAATGACAATTCCACCCTTTGGGTTGGATCATGATGAAATTTCAAGTATCTTTAATCATACTCAGAAATTAGCTAAGGAAATTGAATCACAACAATGGTTGCATATTAAAATGCTGCATCTATCAATGGGTATGTCTGGAGATTATCAATTGGCAGTGCGAGCAGGTGCAACAATGGTAAGATTGGGAACAATTTTGTTTGGAAATCGCTCCTAATCTTTTAGTGTTTAGTTGGATACAAGGATATAGAAATAAGCATAGTATAATTTCCTGAGAAGTTCAGTGCCTGTTGCCAAAGAATGTGTTTAAAGATATAGTGTTGAGAAATGTAATCACTAAGAGAAAATTAGATGAAAGGGACTTTTCGTTACTCAAACATTAGGATATAATCTTGACTCATTGTTATGCCCATATCAGGTATAGTCTTTTCTAGCGCAAAATTTCTTGATGAAAACCTGTACTAGAGGCTACAAACAGCAATAAAATTGCTCAAGGCAGCAGCTACTATACTTACTGGCTACCAAAATTTATAGCCAGATCAATTAAGGTAATTTCCACTAGGAGCGTACAAAATGAACAATATATTTTCCAAGCTTAGGGACTTTGTGGGATTGAATGAGCAAGTAGAATACGAATATTACGAAGAAGAACCAGATAGTGATAGTTACCAAAATCTGTATCAGCAAGAAAATCCTCAACCCACTCCACAAGAAACCCCTGCTCCCAATCGACGTTGGCGCGAAGGTACCTCTACAATGGGAGATGAAGTAGCAGCAGGATCAAAGCCTATGAGTAATGTGATTGGTATGCCAGGCGCAATTAACGGAATTTCTGAAGTTTTAGTTCTCGAACCACGTACTTTTGAAGAAATGCCCCAGGCAATTCAAGCATTACGTGAGCGTAAATCGGTAGTTCTAAATTTGACAATTATGGACCCTGATCAGGCTCAACGTGCTGTAGATTTTGTAGCTGGTGGTACTTATGCTCTAGATGGACATCAAGAGCGCATTGGTGAAAGTATCTTTTTGTTTACACCAAGCTGTGTACAAGTGAGTACTCAAGGTGGTTTCTTACACCAAGTTCCCCAACCACCAGTACGTCCAACCCGTCCCGCAACCACAACTACTCCAGCTTGGGGCAGTGAAGTTAATCGGATGGCGCAATAATGAAGTTGAATTAGTCATTTGTCCGTTGTCTTCATGCTCATGACAAATGACAAATGACAAATAACCAATGACTAATGAATATTAACTAAATGACTATTAAATTTGGTTTAATTGGCGGTGGGGTAATGGGAGAGGCTCTATTATCCCGCCTTATTGCGCGTGGAATTTATCAAGGCGCAGAAGTGATTGTCAGTGAACCCCAAGCGGCTCGCCGGAGTTTTTTACAGCAGCAATATGGGGTAGCTGTAACGAGTGATAATTGCTTGGTTTTCGCTGAGGTTCAAGAAGCTGTGATGTTGGCGGTGAAGCCCCAGGTGTTTAGTGCGCTCGCTCAAGAATTAGCAGATATATTACCTATAGAACATTCACCTCTAATTATTTCTATTTTGGCGGGTGTGCTTTTAAAACAGCTAGAAGCCGCATTTCCCCAAATGCCAGTAATTCGCGCTATGCCCAATACACCCGCTACAGTGGGAGCAGGAATGACGGCCATTTGTTTAAGTGCTTACACCCACCCAAGCCACCAGCAAAAAGCACAGCAAATTTTTTCCGCCGTGGGGGAAGTGGTAGAAGTTGCAGAAACCCTCATGGATGCGGTGACAGGTTTATCTGGTAGTGGTCCGGCTTATGTGGCGTTGATGATAGAAGCTTTGTCTGATGGGGGAGTTGCAGCGGGTTTACCTAGAGAAGTAGCTAAAAAATTAGCTTTGCATACGGTATTGGGAACGGCAAAACTCATAGAAGAAACTAAATTACACCCCGCAGAATTGAAGGATAGAGTTACCAGTCCTGGGGGGACAACTATTGCCGGAGTGAGCGAGTTAGAAAAGGCTGGGTTTCGTTCTGCCTTAATTCAGGCTGTGAAAGGTGCTGCTCATCGTTCTCAGGAATTGGGGAAAGGGTGATAGGTGGTGATTGTTTAAAAATTTTTTTTGTGTTTTATTACGTGAAACTAATATAGGAAGGTGATCGCTTGAGCAGTTGAATTACAAGCAGATAAACTTTAGAAATTTGTAGTGGTGCTGGTTCAGCAACAATTACCAGTGTCATTATGCAAGACTAATAAAATATATATTAGCTTTTATAGTAATGTAAGTTTCTAGTTACGGAATACTCAGAATAATTAACCACCAATTACCAATTACTAATTACCAATTACCAATCAGGTTATGATAGTAGATAGTCTGGATGCAAAAGATGATTGAGTGAACTATCCCGCCCCGTCTTCAGAAATTAACTTAGGGTCGATTTTTCCCTTTGAACTGGATCAATTCCAACAGGAAGCGATCGCCTCCTTGAATGCTGGCCGCTCAGTAGTTGTCTGTGCACCCACAGGTTCAGGTAAAACATTAATTGGGGAATACGCCATTTATCGAGCCCTAGCGCGAGGGAAACGAGTATTTTATACCACACCCCTCAAAGCGTTATCGAATCAAAAATTACGTGACTTTCGAGAGAAATTCGGGTTTGATCAGGTTGGACTGTTAACCGGGGATGCCTCCATTAACAGGGATGCCCCAATTTTAGTCATGACCACCGAAATTTTCCGCAATATGCTCTATGGCACACCCATAGGACAAATTGGCATCTCCTTGGTAGATGTGGAGGCTGTTGTCCTGGATGAATGCCACTACATGAATGATCGCCAACGGGGTACGGTGTGGGAAGAATCAATCATCTATTGTCCCCATGAAGTGCAACTTGTCGCCCTTTCCGCTACTGTTGCTAACAGTGACCAACTCACCGATTGGCTAAATCGTGTTCATGGTCCAACAGACCTGATTTATTCCGATTTTCGCCCAGTTCCCTTAGAATTTAACTTTTGCAATCCCAAAGGACTCTTCCCCCTCCTCAATGAAAGTAAAACCAAAATTAACCCCAGGCTGATTAAACGGGGTAAAAAAGGACCAGGGGAAAAAGGCAAAGGCGGTAGGCCAGAAGCACTCAGTATCATTTATACCATCAGCCAATTAGAGCAACGGGATATGCTGCCAGCCATTTTCTTTATTTTCAGCCGCCGAGGATGTGATAAAGCCGTGGCAGAAGTAGGGGATTTATGGTTAGTCAATAATGACGAATCCCAAATATTACGCAGACAGATTGATGAATTTTTAGCTCGTAACCCAGAAGCAGGACGTTCTGGACAAATTGCCCCTTTGTACCGAGGAGTTGCAGCCCACCATGCCGGCATTTTACCCGCCTGGAAAGTTTTGGTAGAGGAACTATTTCAACAGGGGCTAATTAAAGTCGTCTTTGCAACGGAAACCTTGGCAGCGGGAATTAATATGCCTGCACGGACAACGGTAATTTCTACTCTTTCCAAACGCACCGATAATGGACACCGGTTGTTGAAGGCTTCGGAATTCCTGCAAATGTCAGGTCGGGCAGGTCGTCGGGGCATGGATTTACAAGGCTATGTGGTGACATTACAAACTCCCTTTGAGGGGGCAAAAGAAGCTGCATATTTGGCTACATCTCCAGCAGATCCCCTAGTTAGTCAGTTTACACCCAGCTATGGGATGGTGCTGAATTTGCTGCAAACCCATACTTTGGAACAAGCTAGGGAACTGATAGAACGCAGTTTTGGACAGTATATGGCAACGTTGTATTTAAAGCCAGAATACGACGAAATGGGGGAAATAAAAGCAGAATTAGCAAAAATTCAGGCAGAATTCGCAGCAATTGATGAAAATGAATTGGCGCTGTATGAAAAATTGCGACAACGGCTAAAAGTAGAACGTCATATTCTAAAAACTCTCCAAGAACAAGCACAGACAGATAGACAAGAACAATTGTCGATGATGCTAGACTTTGCCGTGTCTGGGACGCTTTTGAGTCTCAAAGATAAAAGTATGATAGCAACTTTGCCAATTACAGCAGTTTTGGTTGAGAAAGCCCCTGATGTTGGTCAAGCTTCTTATTTTGTCTGTTTGGGTCAAGATAACCGTTGGTATGTGGCAACAGTTGCGGATGTGGTAGATTTGTATGCTGAATTGCCCAGGGTGGAAGTGTCGCATGATATTTTACCACCAGCAGAATTGGCATTAAAAAGGGGTCAGTGTGTGTGTGGTAATCAAGAAACTGCTGCGATTGCTCAGAGTATACCCGACCCAGGGGAATTTATGTATATGCCACCAGAAGTTGTGGAACAACTTGCTCGGTTTAATGCTGTGCAAGCACAATTAGAAAATCACCCCTTACATCAATCAGGAAACATAGCCAAAATATTTAAAGACAGAGCGCGTTGTGTAGAATTGGAAGCCGAACTGGAAGAGTTACAAGAACAGGTAGAACAACAGTCTCAAAGACATTGGGAACAATTTCTGAATTTAATTCAAATCTTGCAGCAGTTTGGCGGTTTAGATAACTTAGTACCCACAACACTGGGACAAATGGCTGCTGCGATTCGGGGTGAAAATGAATTATGGTTAGGTTTAGCGATCGCCAGTGGTGAACTAGATAGTTTAGACCCCCACCATTTAGCTGCTGCGGCTGCGGCCTTAGTGACAGAAACCCCACGTCCAGATAGTAAAGTACATTTTGACCTCAGTAGTGAAGTAGCTGATGCTTTGGCAAAGTTGCGGGGGATTCGTCGCCAATTGTTTCAAATACAACGACGCTATAATGTGGCACTGCCTATTTGGTTAGAATTTGAATTAATCGCCATTATCGAACAGTGGGCTTTAGGTATGGATTGGGTACAACTATGTGCAAATACCACTTTGGATGAAGGTGATGTAGTCAGGCTTTTACGCCGGACTCTAGATCTATTATCCCAGATTCCTCATGTTCCATTAGTCCCGGACTCTTTGCGGAAAAATGCTCAACGGGCTATGCAGTTAATTGATAGATTCCCTGTGAATGAGGCTATGGAGTAAACCTAAAACCTATAGATATCAATACTTGAAGAGTGTTCAAAGTTGATAATATCCAAAAAATAAGCCTTGATAACCCTCTTTCATCACTTTCGGCAATACAAATTTGAGACCTTTATTTAACAAGGGTTTTAGCGATTTATTAATGTTTCAAAATGTTCACCATATTTTGTTAGTAATAAAATGTTCAAACCTTTATACATCTGGAGCGTGAAAATTAGGAAATTATTTTTGTAATTCCTAGTTTGACGAAAGAGGGATAAGCTGTAGCGCATTTAAATTGGATAATTTGGAGGCTAAGACTCTTATAGAGCCTAGTTCGGGTTAAAATACTAGATGCGTGACAGCTTACCATTAAAACTCAAACACTTTATACATTTTGCCAAAAAATAAAAATCCCTAGAATCTTTTTCTGTTCCGTGTTTGCCCTTCCCTGTTCCCTTCTCGAAATGTGCAATTTATTTTGCACTACTACTTATATTGTGGACTAATAAGTACCTGGACAAAACTAATTAAACATTTTTAGGAAAAACAGAAATCTCTGTATTGCTTATATGTTCCCTTTTCCCTCCTCTAAATGTACAATTTATTTTCCACCACTAGTTAGCAAGTGAGAGACGACATGAATCAAAGAAAATATAGGAACAAATAAGCCGAATCCGATTACTTCATTCCATTGAAAATTGGTAAATTTCTCGAAGAGGAAGATTATAGATACAGGGAGTTTTTAAGTAAAAGGACCACATCTTCTTTGTATCACACAGAAGAGGAATCAAATTTTGTATAGCAATAAAAGAATTGACATAGAGAATAATTTTAAAGTTTGTTCTATTGTATACATTTTTAAATATTGCTAGTCGTTATACTCATTGCTAAGGTTCTACCTGGGAATTGATGAAGTGGCAAAACCACTTCATTTTTATTGTTCAAAGGCGGGATTTTCAATCATTAACTAGCTCATCACGCCATTTTTCGCGGTTTTCTCGTTTTTCTATCTCTCGCACCTCACCATCACGAACTCTCTCTAAATTCCAACTTCCCCATTTCAAAGCTTTCTGTCCTTCTAAGTGGTTAATGAATTGTACTATAGGCTGATCAAGCTCGATGGGAGATTTTAAGTTAAACTGAATAGTCTGGAAAATCTTACTATCATTTTTGATGAAGTATTGAGCTAAAAACTTACTCAGCCACAGGATAAAACGATTATAAAGCCAACCGAAAATACCACGGCGTTTTTCAGCAATAAAGATGATTAGACCTTCTGTTTTTCCACCTTCAATCAGACGCAAAGCAAACATAATGTGGAAATGTAAGAATTCTGTACCAACTGTCACCATTCCCGTAGTCCCATACCAATAGCAAAGATCATAAATCACAGGTTTTTTGTAGAAAGGAAATATCAGTTTAATTAACCAAAATTTAGGCTTTTCCTGTGTATGATTACTGAAGGTAATAGCATTTTCGTTCAGTTCCTGTTTTTCAAGATTAAATTCTGATAATAGATTGTGAACCGTATTAAAATGTTGCGCGTCTATAGCATTAACCATGACAACATTCGGGTGACAGTTTGTGATAAACTGTGAACCAAAAGCACTATCACATTCCTCAAGTTCTAACTCAGTAATAAATGGTAACGGTTGTTGTGGTGTTTCTCCAGTCCAAACCCAAACCAGCCCATATTTTTCTGCGGTAGGCCAAGTTTTGACTTTAACATTAATTGGTTCATCTAAACAAGGAACTTCAACACAGAAACCTTCTGTATCATATTTCCAATGATGAAAAAAACAGCGTAGTTCATTACCCTCAACTTTGCCTTCCGCAAGATGAGCACCCATATGTGGGCAGTAAGCATCAAAAATTACTGCTTGTCTATCTTCACCACGATAAATTACTAAATCTCTACCCAAAATTGTCACAGGTTTAACTTCACCAACTCGCAATTTTATTGAGGGTATTACCCAATACCACCCCTCAATAAAACGCTCTGGTTGATTGAAAATCTTAGGTTTCCTTGCGTAGTTCACATTTTCAGCGTTGACGTTCATTTTTAGGGTTTAACTAGCAGTCAAGCGGTTAATCTAGAAATATCATGGCAAGCTCAGAAAAACAGTTATCTTTGGTACTTCATGAATGGGGAATTAGTAATACATAACTAAGAAAAACTCTTACCTGTGACCTGTCTCTTATTGTATGTCATAATAAGAACAACAGTTGGGAATTCTATGGTGTTAATTCAAGATAAATAACTACTTTTAGTTGGTCAGGTAACAGAAAAAAGTGGCGTTCCTATCAGGACAATTCGCTATTATGAAAGTCTAGGGTTAATTCAATCATAAGCACGCACAAAAGGAGGCTATCGTCAGTTGACTGCGGATGTATTAACGAGATTAGTTTTTATTAAAAGAGCGCAACATTTAGGTTTAACTTTGGAAGAAATTCTAGATATATTGAAAGTCTATGATCACGGACAACCTCCTTGTTATGACATTCATGAAAAGTTGCAAGAAAAATTATTACAGATTGATCATCAAATTGAGCAATTATTAACTTTACGTTCAGAAATTAACCAATTACTTTCAGGTTGGCAGAATTTAAAAACTAAACTAGAAGATAGTATTTGTCCAATTATTCAGAAATAAATTAGGTGATTGGTGATCGGTGATTATTTATTTCCTCTCTCCTGCACGCTGAGTCTTGACTCCGGCAATGGACTTACTGAAAATAAACCACCATAATTCTATGCCCATTAAACCTAAACCACCAGTAGTTAGAGCAATTTTCACACCTAAAGGTTTTTCAATATGTTGCAATTGCTGATTGTGTGGTGAATGAGAATTGGATATTTTTGCTGATGCGGGGCTTGATGTCAATAGCACTAAACAGGCAAGCATCATCCAGAATTTTTTTTGATTCAACATTTAATTGATTCCTGCTTGAAAGTTACGCAATCTTAAAGCATTAGTAACTACAGAAACGGAAGAAAATGCCATTGCTGCACCGGCGATAATTGGGTTTAGTAACCAACCAAAAATAGGGTAGAGAATACCAGCGGCAATGGGAATACCAATGATATTGTAAATAAAAGCAAAGAGGAGATTTTGCTGAATATTATTCATGGTAGCGCGACTGAGTTGAATAGCGGTGACAATTGCTTCCAAGTCTCCAGAAATTAGGGTAATATCACTTGCTGCCATCGCTACATCTGTTCCTGTGCCAATAGCTATTCCCACATCTGCTTGCACTAATGCTGGTGCATCATTAATTCCATCTCCCACCATCGCTACAATTTTGGATTTTCGATGTTGAATTTTCTTCCCCAGTCCCCAGTGTTGCAATGACTTAATAATAGCTGCTTTTTGGTCTGGACGAACTTGGGCAAAAACTTGGGTAATACCAACTTGATGTGCGACCGCATCCGCTGTAGCGCGATTATCTCCTGTTAACATGACCACTTCTAAACCCAACTTTTGGAGTGCTTTCACCGCTTTGGCAGAGGAAGGTTTAAGGGCATCAGCAATACCCATTATCCCTTCTAATTGCCCATCAATAGCAATTAAAATCACCGTTTTCCCTCCCACTTCCCAACCAGGTTGATATTCTTGCAAAGAATCTGTATTAATGCCTAATTCCGTTAACCAGCGTTCTGTACCGATTTGTAACAAATGATCATTAACAATTCCTTGTACACCACTCCCAGCAATAGCTACAAAATCCTCAACTTCTGCTAAACTCACCTCTTGAAATTCGGCATATTTTACCACTGCTTCCGCTAAAGGATGCTCAGAATTTCTTTCTACAGATGCAGCTAACTTTAACAATTCCAGTTCATTTTGATTTACTGTACCTTGAACAGTGGCAAAATCTGTAACAGTCGGTTTACCTTGAGTTAAAGTCCCGGTTTTATCAAGGACAATAGTTTGAATTTTGTGTGCTGACTCTAAACTTTGAGCATCTTTAATTAAAATGCCATTTTCTGCACCTTTACCAGTTCCAACCATCACAGAAGTAGGAGTGGCTAAACCCAAAGCACAGGGACAGGCGATAATTAACACACCCACCATTGTCATCATTGCCAGAGTAAAGTTACCTGTCAGATTAAACCAGATTACAAAAGTTGCGATCGCGATCGCAATTACACCAGGTACAAACCACCCCGTCACCTGATCCGCTAACCGTTGAATAGGTGCTTTTGAACCTTGCGCTTCTTGTACTAATCTGACAATTTGCGCCAGAAATGTATCCTTTGCTACCCTAGTTGCCCTAAACTTAAAACTACCAGTTTTATTAATTGTCGCTCCAATTACTTCATCTCCCGGTTGCTTCTTTACAGGTAAACTTCCACCCGTTACCATAGCCTCATCCACCGTCGAACTCCCATCAATAACTTCCCCATCAACCGGAATTGTTTCCCCAGGACGCACCAAAACCACATCATTAATTTTCACGTCCTTAATAGGAATATCTATTTCCACCTCATCACGCATCACCCTAGCCGTTTCCGCTTGCATTCCCATCAATTTGCAAATAGCTTCGGAAGTTTGTCCCCTAGCACGATGTTCCAAAAACCTCCCCAAGAGAATTAATGTCACTACCATTGCTGCAACTTCATAATAAACATGAGTTTGCAAACCCTGGGTAATAAAAAAATCAGGGAAAAGCGTAACCACTAAAGAATATAAATAAGCTGCACCTGTACCCAGTGCAATTAAAGTATCCATAGTTGCTGTATGGTGTTTCAAAGACTTACACCCATTACGAAAAAAAGACCAGCCACACCAAAATTCTACTGGTGTTGTTAATACCAACTGCAACCAAGGATGATGTAAATAATCTGGAACAAAAGATAAACTTAACCCCATCATCATCGGTAAGGAACCAAAAAATAACAGGCTACTAATTACACTACATGTCCATAATTTACGTTTTAATTCTTGTTGTTCTGCCAGCCGAATTACCTGTTCGGAATCATCTTCATCTTGTTCTTCTAGTAGCGAAAAAGAAGAATAACCAGCAGCATCAATAGCAGCTTGAATTTTTTCTACATTTGTCTGTTTTTCGTCATAATTAATAGTTGCTTGTTCTGCACCAAAGCTAACACTGCAATCAATCACACCAGGAACTGCAAGTATTGCCTGTTCAACATTATTAGCGCAGGAAGCACAACTCATACCCCGAAGTTTGAGAGTGAGATTATCCATATAAGGAATAGGGAATAGGGAATAGGGGAAGCAGAGGTACGAAAAATTAACCTTCCACCTCAAGGTTTTTGCCTTTTTCCACTGATAACTGATAACTGATAACTGATTTTTAAGCCGGAGGATAACCAGCAGCAACTAATGCTTGTTTAATTGCAGTTTCTGAAGCTTGAGTATCTACATTAACAAGCTTGGTTTTAGGGTCAGCTTTAACATTAGCGTTAGCATCTATAGCTTTGACTGCATTGGTAATATTATTGGCACAAGCAGGACAAGCCATTCCTGGAACTGTAAGTTTGATTGTCATAACTTTAAATGAGTGAAAGAAATTAAGATTCAGATGGAGACAACTGTTCCAACTTTTGAATTTGAGCAGTTTGCGTTTTGATGATAGCTTGAGCGAAGTCACGAATTTGTGGCACAGTAGCAGTTTCGGAAGCTTTCTTGGCCATGTTCATACACATTTGCTGATGTTAAATCATTCCTTGCAGAAATTCCTGGTCAAAGTTAGGGGAATTTTGCAAAGATTCTAAACTCATCATTTTTCCCATTCCCTGACCTTGACCCATTCCCATACAGTTCATGGCATTAGCAGTAACTTCTGTGCGATACAACTGTTTGTACAAAGCTTGCAATTGCTCAATTTCTTTGGTTTGGTCGGTTTTGATCTGGGTTGCCAATACTTTGATTTGCGGATTTTTCGCCTTCTGTAACGCCAAATCCGCGATTTTTATCGTTTTTTGGTCGTGGTGAACCATCATTTTCACGAAATGCTGATCTCCCTGCTGCTGCGGACTGGTGTTAGTCTCACTAGCACGGGTAAATGGTGACTGTTGGTTTTGTTGGGCTTGGACGCTGTGGTTTAGGGATAAAGCAGCAAGTAAACCTAAAAGACCAGAATTGACGGATTTGTTAAGCATAGCTGTTGCTCTTTCCACTTCCCAAGGAAGGTTGAGGGCATTTCCGCTAGAAATTAGTAAATTATTGTTGGTCTTTACTAATTTTTGGCTGAGAGTCCTATTACATTCAGTTTAAACCATCCAGTTAGCTAGAGAGTCTAGAGAAGCTTGACAAATCTTAAAATTCTGAATTGATCTCTGTCACCTGTCACCTATTTACATATACCCTAATAGACCTGTCAGGAAAATTAACTTGGTGTGAAAAAAATGGTAGAAGGAAATTTTGACCGTCTACCAAAAGGAAAAATCCACTAAATTAACTATATTCAAGAATATCCACATCGTACAAAGCAAATACAGGGAATAACTAACCATCAGTTTCAAGACTTGTTAGCCCAAGGTGAAATGCAGCAT